>JAMLFT010001407.1:0-21047 GCA_026544285.1 Pachyrhizus erosus
CGGTTGTATGATGCGAGCGCGAATGTTTTGAGAGGAGAGTTTATGCACGCTGGCCCCGTCCTCGATTGCTGCTTCCACGACGATTCCTCTGGCTTCAGTGCCGCCGCCGACAACACTGTTAGACGGTCACTTACATTCCATTTCCTTTTCAAATTCTAGTTTACCTACCTACTTGTCTTCTTGTTCATTCTGTAACCTACTTCTGTTGTTCTTTATACCTGGACAACTAAATTACACTCTTCTCCTTCGTATATCCTTAAATTACATTGCCATTTATAAAATTACTTTGTTTAAGATTGATATTTAATGATTTATACTACAGATGTGAATAAATCGCTTGCTCTCATTATTTCCCTTCTTGTGTTGTGACTCTCAATATCATTGGTTAGTTTAGTTTTGAATCCCTACGGTTGGCTTTAATACTTCAGAAGATTAAGTGAAAATTATGAATTATGGGTATTTAGAACAGGATTTTATATTATTAAGTCCAAAATTTGATAACATGATATTCAAAATTGACCGCCCGCGACATTGAAATTACGTTGTCTTTCCTTTTTATTTTAAAGTTTATTTCTTATTTTTTTTTCGGGAGATTAATATGTTTTTCACTTTAGTTCATCTTACTGTGAATAATGTTCTCTTTTGGTGACTTTCCATACCATTAGTTTTGAATTACTTCAGAAAATAAGATGAAGATTATGAATTAAGTTTCAATGCCGAAATTATGTGTATATAAAACATCATTTTATCTTCTAAATTCCAAATTTTGATAATACAATGTTCAAAGTTAATTGTTGGTGACATTAAAAGTTGCAGAAAGAAAAATGCCCCTCGGGAAAGGCTTGTTTATAGTTGCTGGTTACCATATAGAGAGATTACTTTACATTTAGAATGGATTAAAAGTAAAATGTGACACTTTTCATCTCTATGGAGAGGGAAATGTTATTTTAAAATAAGGAGAGGAAGTGTAATTTAAGCATTTGTGAGTGGAAAAAGGGCATTCATTTGACTCTGAGTGGAGAGAACAGTAACTCATTTTTTATATTATCATGCTCCAGGCTTGTCTTCAGCTCTAATAAAGAGGATATTCTGGGAAGGCATGATGCACCTGTTCGTTGTGTTGAGTACTCGTATGCTGCAGGTCTCTCCTTTCTATCTCTCAATGCTGACCTTGCGTCATCTGTGTTACTATGTCATTTAATTCCTGCACTAAAGAAATTACTCTTAAAAGGATATTTACTTCTATCTTGTCTGTCACTAAAGGGCAATTGATCACTGGTGGTTGGGACAAAACCCTGAAATGTTGGGACCCTAGAGGCGCAAGTGGGCAGGAGCACACACTAGTTGGAACATATCCACAACCTGAGCGTGTGTACTCTCTCTCACTGGTTGGACATCGCCTGGTTGTAGCAACAGCTGGAAGACATGTTAATATCTATGATTTGAGGAACATGTCTCAACCTGAGCAAAGAAGAGAATCTTCATTAAAATATCAAACCAGATGTGTGCGCTGTTACCCTAATGGAACAGGTGAACTTTAACTCAATCATTAATTTTATTTAAAGATGAATCACTGATTTCTGTTATGTTTCTTAGCCCAAGATATATGTTACTTTGTACTCAATTATCTGTTTTGCGCAGGATATGCACTTAGTTCTGTTGAAGGCCGGGTTGCAATGGAATTCTTTGACCTCTCTGAGACTAGCCAAGCAAAAAAGTATGCATTTCTCATTCTAATACTACTGTGATATGAATATTTTGAACTTGTCCATACATATGATAGTATTTCAGTGCATATGAAAAGCAGCATACGTTCACTTTTACCTATTAATGATCTCTGTCTAACCTTCATGCAGATATGCTTTCAAGTGTCACAGAAAATCAGAAGCTGGAAGGGATATCGTCTATCCTGTAAACGCAATTGCATTCCACCCCATGTAGGTGTTCTAGTGCTCTATCACCTGCATTCTATCATCTCCATGAATAACAAGACACTCAAACAGATTTTAAATTGCTTGCTTAATTGTTTCTCTAGGATTTACAGTGTCAATAGCTGTAGCTTGTATCGTTCAAGGATCCTGTTGAGAAATATAAACATAAATTATATTAAGAAAATTTTCTCGATAGCTTCCTTATGACTTAAAGGTCGTGAGTTTAAATCTTGGAAACAATCTTTCCACTTGTGTTGGTAAGATTGCATACATCCACCGTCCCCAAGACTAGTTGGGAGCCTCGTATACCAAGTCATCATTTTTATATTAAGAAAATTTTCTTGGTTTAGTTATTTTTCATCCAAAGTAGAGGGAATGGATGTTTTTTCACAGATGTAATTTGAGTATAAATATTAAAACATTGAAATGGTAGATGAGCATTCTGTTTTATATCTTTCCAGAATTTTTAGTAAATTATGTTTTCTGGTGTTCCCTCACTTTTCCTCCTCTCCAGTCCTTAAAATTTCGAGAGCTCCAAAGATGAAATCCTGCGATTACCCTTTAAATGGAGTTTGGAATTAAATGATGTTATCAAATGTGCATGTTAGGATGACCAACTCACATGTTGACACAATCGTTATTAACAAAATTCTTTATAAATTTTTTTTTGCAGATATGGTACATTTGCCACGGGAGGTTGTGACGGGTATGTTAACGTATGGGACGGAAACAATAAGAAGAGGCTATACCAGGTTTTATTTCTTTTTGCTTTGCGTAATGTGACTGACCAGAATTTTCTTATGGTAATAAATTCTGTTACTAAATTGCTGTTTTCTCTTCTAGTACTCAAAATATCCAACTAGCGTTGCAGCACTTTCATTTAGCAGAGATGGACGCCTGTTGGCTGTTGCATCAAGTTACACATTCGAAGAGGGACCTAAAAGGTACGCTCTCTCTCGCTCTCTACTTATCTCTCTCTTATACGAGCTAGTTTTTAAGTAGCTTGTGCTTTTCTTTTTACAGCAACGAACAAGATGCTATCTTCGTTCGTAGTGTAAACGAGATTGAAGTCAAGCCGAAACCCAAAGTCTATCCCAATCCTCCAGCGTGATTCCTAATGGCCATTTTGAAAATAGAAAAATCTTCGTTTTTACATTTCTATTGTTTCACTTCCTTGTGAACACCAAAAAATACATGTAAAATGTTGTGAAGCGCTAGGTAATTGTTGAATACTGGTTGCTTTAATATTGCTTGATTTCTTCCCGTCAGAGTAAATTGAATTGATAGACACCCTTAAGTCAGCTCAGGTGCAAAATATGAATTGTGAGTGTGCAGGTTTGTTTTCTAACAATGTACTTTTTTTTTTTTTTTCATTTGTCCGTTTCCTCTCCTTTTTCCTTGGAAGATCTATTAGTCTCTCCTTGGGTTAAAAAAATAAAATAAAATTGAAACTGATGAATCAAGGATAAGCAGAAATGTTGTACTTCTCCCGCAATTTTCGGTACAACATAAAAAAAGGAACTTGTCCTACTACGTACAACGTCTGTGGTTGACCAACTAATGGAATCCAGTTAATCCTTTACAATTAAAGATAATATTGGGGATGACAGATGTATCCAATCAATTGCAAAATAAATAGTAAAATAGTTGCCCCAACCGTAACGAGTGCTCGTGATTAGTTGGCGATAATGTAATGATAATTCCAAGAACAAGACCTTCAAAAAACTTATATTAATGTATGTTGAAAAGTTGTTTATGTATTGAAAAAATATGATACGACTTTACCCTGATTGGGCACATTTGAAGGGACAATGTTAGCAAGGCTGCAATCGTTGCAGGAAACATGCATCGTTCAATGGTGGGAGGGCATTCCTGGCATTGTCCTTTTCAATCCTAAGTACCGGTCCTCACGCTAGTTGTTTATAATTGCTTGAAGTCGTCTGTTTGATTTTGGTGACAACGGCATCTATCTACAAAGACTTATAATTGAGAAACTAGGTTCATTGGACGTTATTACTTTCAAACTAAGTTATTCATGTAATATATCTACACGTTTTCGCGGTTTTCGTATTTCCGGGTGGGAGGAAATAATCTCGTTCTCATTGTACCTTATTCCGTATATTTTCATTTAGTTCTTTGGTTTAAGCGATTTCACAATTGAGAAACACGAAATTTCTTACAGTAAGTTCCCAAAAGGCTTAATTTGACCATGTTGAAGCAAGCCTATAATGTCTTTCTTCACTTAAACGAATGGTTCTGAGCTGCATTATTCTTTGCAATGCTATCATGACCATGTTTTAACTTATTTACAATAACGAAGAACATTAGCACATTTTTAAACATATGTTCTCCCCCACCAGTCCCACACGAATAATTGTTATGATGATAACAAAAGTCATGTCTCTAATTGCTAAAACTATAGTGAGAAAATACAGCACAAAGACATAAAAGTTATTCAAATGAAGATATAAGCAATAACTACCTAATAAACAAATGATTAGTTGATTACATATAGATATATACATAGCCACTCGCTTTTCCTCAAATGACAAGGTAATTGTATACAGCTAGCTATCTAGTGAGTGAAAAGCCACCTTTTCCTTTGTAAATTGTAATATTCAGATACAGATATACTACACACGACATACAAGACCACAACAGGTTTCAAAAATGTCAAATGAACACCAAAAGCCAGCTATTAACTCCATTCCATTCTTATTACCTTCTGTGTTATATCTCCACCCCGTGGGAAATAAAAGGCTGGGAGTAGTGTTAGCATTAAGAGTGAGTTGTCAAATAAGATCAGTTCTACACACGTGTTGTCAGGCAGCTGGAAGTTGGCACACGAGAAAGTTGTAACATATGCGTTCTTAAGCTACAATCCTTGACCTGCCAAAATTATTAGGTAAAAAATAGCAATAAGAATATTGATGCAGCATATTAGTGTGAGATAGCTTCAACCAAACATGATTACCTGCATGGCTGCTAGCGAGGACAAAAACTCCTTGCAATGTTCAAGCAAAAACCTTTCCTTTGAGGTCACCTTCAGGATTTCCGCCACCAAGCAATTAGTTTCTTCCACCTGCTAGAAACTCCATGTTTTAAGATATACTACCAGAAGTGCAAACATGTTCTTATCTGTAACCCAATAGGCCAATTCCCCCCAGGCAGTTGCCTTGCATAGTTGCATGGAACTAAATGAGCAAATTATTGATTGGGCTTGAGCAACTCTTTCTGAATTAAACAAAGGCTACAATGTTGTTCGAGTTAGTGTTTTTGCTATGATTTGGTTGTTGTATAGAGCAAAATGGTTCAATGATCCATGAAACTCAGCCCACCAAGTGAGCTTAGTTATTATATTTAATCTGCTCATTTTCATCATATTAGATGAAAATCTGACCACAGAAAGCAAAACAAAAATCCTTGATGGTTGCAGAAGTGAACTCAGGCAACAATGCCCAGGTTTAGTGCACCTAAATTCTTATCCAGCGAATCCAAAAATGAATTTGAAAATTAAAAATAGGTTAAAAAAAATGCAAATGTCAAGCAACAGAGGAATTCTGAAACATATTTTTTTGTTTTTGGTATAACACATATCTGAACATTCAATTGGAGAGCTTAAAGTAACAAAGTGGACATTGGCATGTAACACATCAAAAACTAAAAAAACAAGGATGGGGATAACTTACAAAGACACATAGTAACTAGTATCATAGTATGTATAAATAAGTATAGGTCAAACAAGTGTCAAATGTTAAATTTAATATTTGCACACGCATAGTAGCTAGTATGTATCAAAAACTTTAGGTCGAGTGTCAAAAGTTAAATTTAATATATTTTGTTGAAACAAATATCATGACTTCCAGTGTCATCTACAAGACAAAAAGAACAAAATTCCTTTTGACATGTCCCTGTTCATTAGACTTGAACTAAGCCTAAGGCCCTAAGCATCCATACTTGTGAAATGATATCATACACTTGTATCTTTTATTTGAAAATTATTAATTTAATATTTGATCATTGAGACATCAAAGATTATTTACAATATTTTGCGTGCAACTGTGCACCAGCCAAAACTACTAACCCTATAGATATTTTACAGTTTCTGCATTTATGAAAGATTTCAAAGTTGTCTACCCAAAAAGAAAGATTCAAAGTTTCTTCTTAAACATCAATTTGAATCAAAACTCTTCAGTTCATTCTTGATTATATTTACCCCCCAAAAAAAAAAATTGATACATTACATGGTAAGTGATTATTTAGTGAATGAGGGATAGGAAACCAGTGTGCATGACTAACTTGGGTTATCTCAGAAGCATTTAAAATCCAAGGATTAAGGTTTATTTGTTTAAAAAAAAACCTAGAAGAATATTTATAATCAATTTATGGCAGAGTTGCTCCAATTGGCTTGACACAATGTGAACTAATGATTCAAACAATCAAAGTATTACTTCAAACACAAATACCCACTATCAAACAGAAGTCCGATAAATAAATTATAGATTCTTAGGTTTCATGCAGACATGCACATCTAAAATGACAATTAAAATAGCACAGTACCTTACAATAAAATATAAATGTAAAAAAAAATCACCTTTGAAGAAAGAGAGTATATTGAGGATGCCATTGCCTGTATCACATCAACTGCTGACCCCAATGCATCCTTTAGATTTGGTACATCAGCCTGATAAAGAATAACAGTTTACTATTTGACAGTCTACTTTAAAAGTAGTGCTAAGTATCATAAAATAAAAAAGAAAAGTAGCACATACTATTGCTTTTTCAACAACTGGAAGACGGAGGGTACTGGCCTTCAAAGCTTTAGTTGCTCCAAGCAAAGAACTGGAGTGATCTCTGTCTAGAATGGCCCACTCCTCCAAATAAGAAATCTATTACCAAGCACAATAAACTTCTATTATGACCAACAATAATGATGATGATGATAGTAAGAGTAATGAAGTAATATTAATCGGATTCATGAATGCTGATTATGACTCTCATCTCTCAAGTAAACATAACATTTAACCCTTATAAGATATGCTTGAAAGTAACAATATTGAATTAATAAAATAGTATCAAATACTCCCTCCATTCTAAAATAATGGTCTTTTAAGGTTATGGTACACTAATTAAGAAACATATTGATACAAATTTAGACAAAAATACCCTTAGTTCTTCTATTACTCTTGTCATAAATTATCTCACTTTTATCAATAACAAAGACATTCTACTATCAACCAACTTATTTATGGTTGATGTCATTTTTTCAATACAATTATTAATTGATCTTCTTAATTATATCTAAGGGTATTGTTGAAAAAAATGGGTTAAAAAAAGCTAAAAAAGACCATTATTTTGGAAAAGAGCATGTAGTCAAGTTTGTATCAAGTTATAAACAGGTCAGACACTTTAACTGCAAACAATTATTTATAAAACAAAAGCAAATAATACAGCTTGAAATGTGAATTTTATCAAGCTAATCACCTTCCATGAGTTAAATTCATTTACAAGAGGCATTGTTTTAAAATTGAAAGCTCTGTATCATACCTGTCCTTTTAGAATGGAAGTTAACTTCAACTTTTGCCTCAGTAATACAAGCTTGATTCTTTTAAGTATGACTGAATGTCGGAGTTCTGAGATTGTTACCCATGCATTCCACAAATGTCTCTGTCATAATTAAAATAATTTGGGGTTAGCCAACAGTGTATTAGCAGGTGATAGTATCGTAATTGTTATCATCCAAACAGCACAGCCATTGTCATTCTAAACTTAGTGGGAGTAAACCATTCGCAACACAAGAAATCACAACTTCTTCTATTGTATGTACATATACTTACTGAAGTGTATGAGCATTCAAGACACTCCTTATCTCTGCATGTAATATGTTCTTTTTGTCCACATAGATAGAGAGTTAAACACCCCTTGTAAACACTTGTAACAAGTTGTGAACTTGAGCCAAATACGGGGCAACACTACTTATACATTTCTACATGACAACTTTTTGCTATAAAACATCCTCATCAAGTCACTACCAACAAAGATAATTTCTTGGACATAAAAAGGTAAAATAGAAGTTTCTCTAACACATTCCAGAAGTCAGAAAAATTCTTAAATTAATACATAAAGCATGAACAGCCATTGCATAGGTTTTCTGAAGACATTTAGAATAGAACATTAGGCCAGAATTTTTGGAGAACTCCTTGTCAATCTTTATATTTCCACAACCTTTCCCTATTGAACCTGCCACAATCTATCTGCAATCAGAATGATATTGTGCACTTTGAAATCTCCAAGCACTTGCAAACAAGGAACATGGATGAGAAATACTATCTACATTTTCTAAGTTTTGATGCTACATTCAAGAAAAGTATAACTATAACAAGTTTCACCATCTTAGTCAATCAGCATCCTGAAACCTAGCATACTTCCTTGAAAATGAAGCATCATCATTAACTTTAAGATCTTAGCAGCCTAAACTTCTAGTACAGAGCTTCTTAAATGTTTGATAACACATTCCTAAGCACATTCTATTCTACTGAATGTTACAAGTGTCACAAGGACCCCATTATTCTAAACCACTCCAAACACGCTTCAACATACAAGCATTAAACAACAAAATTACTAAAAAAACAATTAGAGACATTCATATCAACAAGAAGTAACAGTAACCTTTATTCTTACTAAATATGGTATGACTTGATAGTTAATACACATTTAACCATACCTCAGCATTCAGTTTCTGCACCATAAATGTAGCATCCGCCCGCGCATTCACAAACCGCCACTGCACATACCGGTTATACAGAAGCCTCAATGTATGTGCATCAAATATTCGATCTTCCCCAATCTTTCCTCTCCGCACATCTGAACAGAAGCTAAGAATTGAGGGTGTGCTACCCGAACCACTATTGATGGAGCTAGCAACAGTACTCCTCACCCTAGCAGGACTGCGAGTCCCCCTTGACGGGGAGGATCCTGCCCAAAGCTTACTGGGTGAAGCAGGCCGAGCATTCACATTCCCCCTGACAGGAGAAGCCACAGTTCGCGGTGACAACATGGGACCATCACTATTATACCTTTTCAACTGAGCATTCTTGTTTGGCACCCCAATTCTAGAAGCAGGGCTGGTCGACAAGGGTGAACCAGGATCCTGAAGCCGGCGTAGCCGGCTGTTAGTTTCCTGCCAAAACCTGGCAGACACAACAATGCCACGAGGCTCCTTAGGGCCCTTGACGACCCCAGAAGAGTCATGTGCTCCTGAAGTGCTCCCAGAGGAAACACTATCAGTATCAGAAGCAGTGAGATCACAAGGCAATGAAGACTTATTGACCAAATTCCCACCAGCACCATCATCACCATCATCATTATTATTATTATTATTAGCATTAGCAATAGTATTAGTATTAGCATTACTAATACCCCTCAACAACTCAGCTTTCCCCAAATCCAAACTCAAGCCTCCTAACCCATCAAAAGAAGCCCTTCTCCTATCACCCTCCACCACCATTGATTGCTGCAAAGCCCTCACCACTTTCCCAAACCCATTCCCAACAACCTTCTTCTTATCACTGATATCCACACTCTTGGAAAGATGATCCACCTGTCTGGTCCTCGCCGGCCACCGGTGCTGATCCGCCGGCCTCGAATTCTCCCCCTTCACCGGAGTGGCCCTCCGCCTCTCCGGCGTGGCGGCCTTCCGCGGCGGCGGAGTGGCGGCAGCAGTCTTGGTCTTGCTAATGGGCAGCGAAAAGGCCTCTCCTTGAAAGGAAACCGACAAACTCCGAGTGGAGGTCACAAGAAGCTTCGCCGCCTCCGGAAGCGGAGTGGCTGGGCGCGGCCGACGGCGGTCCACCGATTGGGAACGTTTTGGGACCAAAGGGGTGGAGGAATTGGTGGAATGTGAGAGAAGAGGGGAAGGGAATCGACGAGAAGAAGAACTTGTTGTTGATGTTGAAGTTGAAGTTGTTGTTGCTGTGGTGGTGGTTGAAGAAGGTGAAGGTGAAGGTGAGTGAGACATATACCTTGAAGAAACTTGCCTGCCCTTTGGCCTTCTGGGGATGGTGCCATTGTTGTCTTTCTCAGAAGAGGTCAATGGGTCTTCCGAAATGGCAGCCACCATTTCCGAAACCTGAGAACTTCTCCTCACATTGCCTCTCTCATGAGGGTTTCCGTTTGCTCTTCCCCCAAAGCTGAAATCTTGGGCTTCTTTTCCACAGTGCAGATCAGTGGGTGTGGTCCAGATTCGGCATTTGGGAGGAACAGTGAGTGAGTGAGAGAAATAGCGATGCAGGGTATGAGAGAGAGAGAGAGCGAAAAAGGGAAGTAGGTGTTAAAAAAGAAAATTAAAAAATAGAAATATAGAGTGTTTGTGTTGTGTAGAAGAGTGGAGTGTTTCGCAGGTGAGTGAGCCTTTGAGGTGGGTTTTGGTTTTGGTGAATCTTTGGAGGAACGTTATGTTAATGTTAATGTTAATGTTAATGTTAATGCTAATGCTAATGTTAATGCTAATGTTAATACACTTTTATTATTTTCCTTTCCTGAGTTTCATCTTATTCCTTTTCTTTTTCTTACACAAAATGCAATTTTATTCTTAGTGTGTAACCTAATATCGCGATGCGGAGTTGCAAGGTCTAAATTTCTCGTTGCCGTTTACTTGTAAGGAAGGTAAAAGGAAAAACAAAAGAATAAGTATACACCATTTTTTTATTCATATATTCCATTTACTTAAAAGGATGAGAAAATTAAAAATTAAGAAATTGAAGATACTAGCATTCAACCTGAACAAGATAATAGAATAAAGTGAAAAGTTTCATAGTTAAAACTTCTTCACTACAGTAAAAAATTCATGTATAGTTCATTGTAGAAGTGAACTCTTCAAGATTTCTTTTTCCTCTTATTTGATGGATTTAAATTTAATTTAGTGCAAAAAAGTATTTTAAAATTTAAGTATAATGTGCAAAGATGAAAAAAATATAATTAAATTTAATATATATATATATATATAAGAAATATATACTGCTAGAAAAAATTTAAACTGTAAAAAAAATATTCAAAATCGATTTAAGTTTATGTATAATATTCTTTTTCTTTGAAATCATGTAATTTTATTGCTTTTTTATTTGTTATATTTTTCAAACAAATCAAATTACTACATACATACCAAAAGCTTTTATATTAAAATTTCTGTTCTTTATAAATTCCAGTTATTTACTCTTTTTAAACTTCTTGAATTAATTTATTGTAAATTATTTTTTACATTAAAATTTGCACTTTTTCTTTAAATAAAAGTTATTTTGTTCTTATATATTAAAACAAGGTATTGCTTTGAGACTGACTTAACTTTTTAGTTTTCTCTCCTTTAATAAATCACATGTCATTTCTAACTTTTATTCCTTTAAGTTTTAAATTCAAATTCTTTTTAAGTTTTTCTTAAGGATAGATGCCTGAATTCTTCTTTTTTAAGTTAACAGCATATACTTTCTTCATATTTTTTTATTTTTATTTTTCTCGTTTAATACCTATAAATTTAAATACTAGTTCAATACATGTAATTATTGTTATTTCAATATAATTTAGAATTTAAAAAGAAGTTAAGAATAACATATATCATTCTTTAAGGAAGAATAAGCTAAAAAGTTGTCACACTCAAGAAAATGTAGTTTAATTTAATACTATTTAAAAGTAGAATATGGTTAATGCCATCATTTTTGTGATTTTTCAAAGCATTAAAAGAATTTAATAGCAATAATATGATTACGTTACTTTATACCAACACATAATTAAATAGTAATTAAAAAATAAAACCTTCTTTTGGTTACTAATTATAGAGTTCATAAATTCAGATCATTAATGGAGTCATTCACCAATTAGTTTACACGCGGGTTAGTGGCCATCCCTTTCATAAACCGATATTGCATCAATTTATGCTTTGTTCAGAGATTCAAAATCCTTCTTATTTTCATGGAATTCTCGGTTCAGTTAGTAGCTTGGCATTTCACAATATTTGGTAGGAGAGATTTGAAAACAAAGAAAGCAAGTTGGCCAAATATTTAGACTAAAATTAAACTTAAATACAATAGATATTTCATTTTATTTTTCTCTTCCATTATTTGCTTCTTACCAAACATGACATTAATGTTGTTCCCTTCAAGTCTTCAACTAAGCGATTGTCATGAATGAATGATACTTTTCCATAGCTACAAATACATGAATAAGGAAAAAACAACGATTACATGTATTTATGTACACAGATTATTCTCAATGTTCATTAGACTATTTCCTTCTTTGTTTCTACATTAGTATGACCTGAGCACTGTCTGATTGTGTAGGTAGCTTACAAAATTAGTCAGTCACAGGATTCAACCCCCAACTACATATATTGTGTTGATTTAGCTATTTCTACAATGAGGATTAGATGGTTGTCTTTTTCACGTTGGGGTGAAATATTAATTTAATCATAATTATAATTCAGATGTATAATGAGCAGAGAGTGTTTGGTTTCGTTTACAAGAATACAAAAAGAGCTTCAACCACTGTGTGATGTTTCCTGCTTTCACGTGTGTATATTGTATGTATAAAATAATAATATATACTGAGATTTGCCACTCGGAGTGACGTGAGATAGAAAGACCACTTCATTGGGAAAGAGATGAATGAGCTAACCATAATGAAAGGAGCTCTAAATCAAATACAGTGGTTGATGCTATCAATGAAAGCCCAAAAAGCTTAGGCATTATCAACCAGAAAGGCAATGTTGCCTAATTGTGATTTTTGCAAGCTAAGCTATAATCAATTTATTATTATAACTAGTTTAAGATGCCACATCCCTTTCTGTCCCTCTCCATCTACGCCACTCATTGCAGCCATTGAACGCATCTTATTTCTTAATATCAACATCCTCCAGTTTCTTCTTTGTTTTCTCCAACCTTTGGTTTTCGTCTATCTTTCTTCTTCATGTACTTGCCTCTCTGTATCTTCTACTGGCTTTCATTAATTTTGGTCAATAATATCTTCGTTGAAATAAAATTTATATATGTATATCCACACACACACAAAATATCTTCCAAATATTTGATATATAATTTTCTTTCTTTCTCCCTTGCCCTCGAATGTGCTTGCTTCATGTGTGATCTGAAAGCATCTTGTGTTTTATTAATATTTAAGATGGTGACTATTTCCTAGACTGAGGGCGTAGTTATTTAGTTATTTAATTAAGGGGCTCGATTAAAATGATTCTTTGCTGTTGTCACGGGTCCACAGTTATTCTACCTGGTATGTATTTATAAAGTAGTTTAAAAACCAAGGTAGAACAGGGTTGAGCTCAGGAGCTAAGCAATTAAAGTAATATATTTAAGATTTGTGAAACTTGTAAGGTAATCGTTTGAGAAAACAAATTATTAATCTGCGTAGTTGCATATAATTCCAAATCTTGACTAGTATTGAAGCAACCCTTTCCTTTATAGTCTAATTTTACTCAAAAATTCCCATCTCCTCATTTATGTGAAAAATGTGTTCCATATTGTGATAATGTGGTATGACAAGCGATAATTACTTTAGCATCTCTCCATGCCTAGAGACATCTCTATCCAAAACAGTTTCCAGGTGATCCTATCAGCAATAGAACTTACAACAAACATAGGACTTGGGGTTGGTTGAATTCTTATTTTTTTGCTGTTAACTAATAATTGGTTAGACCAACATGATTATCCACCACAACTAGTTTCTTCAACAGAGAAGGACACCGATTGCTCAGTCCTGAGTTTCTTACTTATTTTTGTCTGCAGATTGCTCATTGCCAAATAATACTAACTACATAAAACTACAGGTTCACATTCATGATTATAAATAATTTACGATGAGCCACCCAGTTCAGTTAACATTCATTGATTTATTGATTGTAATTCCCACTCAGCATTAGAAAACAGAAGATATGGTTATACTATTTGATTGACGAATCAATGGCAAATCTATCATGGAATGATGAGAAAGGCATAATTCTTTGGAGGCATGTAACTTAAGTTGCACTCAATGGAATAATTGGATAAAAAGTAAACACACAATCAAAAATGTCTGTTTATAGGTATTAATTAACTTTGCTTGGGAAGTGATTATGGGCATAAGGAAATAATTCTTCCTCTGTCCCATAGCTTTCCAACTTTGCTTCTCCTTTCCACCTCAACCCCACCAAGGAAAGTGTGTGATTATTTTATAAATGGGAGGGGAAAAATGTGATTAGCAGCTTTGGGGCTCAAAGTTGGTGTCGTATTGGCGGCTATTTTGCATGCTCCAAAATGTGGTTATTATTATATTATGCTGAGGTTAATAACCCTTGAAGCCAAAGATTCAAGATTCCTGATATTTGATTTGTTGAGCTAATTCTTTGAGTACTCAAAAGAACCCCATTCTATGCAATTTTCTATTATATGCCTTAACATTTTAGTTTTCGTTCGTATTCTGGAGAATGACTACATTGGACAATACAATCAAAACAAAAAGAAAAGGAGCTTTAACATTTTGTACCACCCTACACTAATAAATAAACTAAATACTGTTAAAGTTTAAGTTTCTATAAATCAGCTATTTTCATAATATATCTTATTAATTAAAATAGTAAAAACTCTAAGAGATCATCTAAAAAAGAATTAGTTGTATAACACTACGTCTCCGTAATTTTAACCAATCTCTACACAAAATAGTCAAGTTGAAAATGTTTTGAGCCACTAATGCCATCTCTAGTAATGAATATGTTAATCTCCTCTCAAATTAAGCAATGAATATAAGGAGCCTTACCTTCCCTCTTCTATTCCTTTCTTAAAGCAGTCTTGTGCAGAAAAGCTCAATCATCATAGTCTGTGAAACAGTACAATTTTTGTTAGGAGAAAGAGATCCCGAAAATGACAGCTTACTTGTATAACGAAATATTCTTTTCACAGGGCATGCACTATACGATTTAAGAGATCGCCTCTTGTACTGTCTCTACTTGCTTATAATGATATAACAAAGCCATGTATATTCTAGCATTCCTTTTATTTTTATTTGTTTACCAGAGAATGAACACATTTCGAAGAACAAAAAGAATATGGATTTAATTCCTCTACCTTTTTTATTTAAGTACTAGAAATTGTGGTTAATTATCTCTCTAATTGACACTACTAAGCTATGTGGAAGATACGTAGTGGAATTTTGGGGATAAGATCTTCGTTTTGGGTGATATGGTAAGTTGGTTAGGAGGGGACCCTTCGCACAGCTTTAGAACTAACTTTCCATGCTCCGAAATTAGGTGATTCACAGAGTGGGGATTGGGGAACAAAATAAACAGAGCAATTTGTTTTATTCCTTTATGTTAGTTATTATAAGGACCACAGAAGTCTATTAAAAATTAATTTCTGTGCACTAATGTTAAATTAAAATGTAACAAAAAAATATTCAATTAAAAATCATAACAAATATGTGTCATCAACTTAGAAAAATATAAACTTTTACACAATCAGTTTATATACTATTTAGTCTTAAAAATTTATTCACTTCACCGCTCATTATCTTTTTTGCAACATCTTACCAATAAAAAAGGACCGCTAGTGTCAGCCTTTTTTTGGATCACTCTACTCTAACGGATCCTAACCTTTGCAATTTTTTTAAGTTGCAGTTTTCCATCAAAATCGGAAGTTGTTAACTAATACATCTTATTGAAATTTAATAATGCAACATGACATAATTTCCATACTTGAGGTTTCAACCTATTAGCCAAATAGAATAATGCAGGGACGCTTGGTAACATTAAGAAAACCGCTCTTGGTGATGTTGGCTGAATGCACAGTAAAAGTCAAGATGGTGATGGAAAAGGTCCAAATCTAGAAATGATAAAACAGTGGAGAATGGCAGGTGAGGGATTCATGCATGAAATGAAAAGAATTATATAAAAAAAAAAGTAAGATGCTGAGTTGCCTTCAAGAGGAAGGAAATCAGAGCTCCACATTTAGTAGTTGGTACAACTTATAAAGCAGGTAACTTAACTTGAGCGTTTATGTGTTTTCATTCTCTATGGCTGTCTGTGGGTCGCATCCTTTAGAGCCAACACGTACACTAAGACCACACTAATGGCCTCAATCTGTAACCACGTTACGATCACAGATAGCTATTTCTTCTGCCCTTATCCATTTCAAACGTGACTTATTCATATTTTTCAGCTTGGTACATGAAAATATTACAATAACTCAAAAACAAATATTAGTTTGTTATTTATACTCTAAATAATAGGTAACTGGGGACAGGGGGCGAAATTCCCCTACCACTTTCCCAAATAACTTTCGTTCAAAATCACAAGATAGGTGAATTAGAAAGTCCTTATTTTTTCTTATGCATCTTAACCCAAATGATTGCAACAGAGACCAGGAATAATAGAGAAGCAGAAAGTATTTCACAGCAAACAGCAATATAAAACGTTTATATATAAACAAGATTAAAACATGAAAGATTATGTATTTTATTCTTTTATTACTCGATTGAAAGAAAAATATCAAAGATTATTTCAAAAAATTAAAAATTTAAGTTATTTATCGGTTCTTTTTCCATTTATTTCTTCGAAATACATCAAAAGAAAACAGTCTATCAAAATCAAATAACAGCCATCGTTCAACCGTACATTTCTCTGCCTAGAATTTCTGTATTCAGCATCACTCAATCTTAACAAGATTAGTATAGTATTCATTATCTCACCTAAATGAAAATGAAATAAAAAGACGACCTACAAAGACTTCATAACACTAAATACTGTAGCATTCAAATTTTATTGTGGAACTAGAAACCTTTTATAACTTTTCATGACTTCTAGTTTGAAATGCCAACCTTGCAATAACAAGACCAAAAACTATTTCGCCGCCAGCTTAAATTTTGTTTTGAGCAGTGGTAAGCAACAATTCATCTAAAATTATAACTTTTATATTGTACGACGCCCACAAAAACAGAATCGACAACGGGTTCGAATGCAAGTTTGCATATGCTGCAGAATGATTAAAGGATCAGATATGAAGGTCAATATTCAAAAACAATTTATATATTCCACAAATTATGTCTGATAATTAATTAGATGCAAAAAACAAGTCTCGAGTTTCTTAAAACATAACATCCTCAAAATATCCTAATGCCATAACATAATATTGGTTCGGAGGTGACAGCAGCTCTTTAGCGATACTGCAAAAACAACAAAAAAAATGTAATGAGAACTCATGGCATGACAATATATGACTCATTAAAAACAGTTTGATACAGGTAAATTAACGATGAACTGATTTGAAGACTAAAATTAGAATAGCACATCACCTTGATGAAGCCAATTTCCTTGGCATTGCTACGGAAGCACTGCCTGCAGCACATAAGGCCATACTTCCTGATCAATCCATGTGGGTTCCCACACACACGGCTGCAAGGAGAGAACAAGAAACAACAATCACATTCAGCAAAGCTCGTCAAACAATTGAACTACAAAAAGGTATACGTAACAAACCATACACAAAATTCACCCAAACAAGTCTAAACCAACCTAATATCTAATACTCCAAAACTCGTATGTTCATTCAGTAGCAATGCAGCAACAACAACATTCCACTAGGTGGATCAGTATACATGGATCAAACAAAAACATGTTTTCGTTCAACAACAATGCTAACGAAAACTACACCAAAAATTATAAACCCCATAAAAAGCAAAAGGGTGACTCTTAATATAGTCAGCCAAATCCACCTACCCATAAGCTATAAAATTATGACTAGTGTTACAAGGTGACAAAACATATTATGTGAAGAAAATCAAGATAGCAAATACGTAATCTAATTAAAACAAATTCAACAAAATATCTCAAAATATATATGCTAATGCATAACATGACTCCTCAAACCTACCCAGCATGATTACACAATCAAAAACAAGGGTAGCCAAATAGAACATAAAAACATGGAGAACAACGAGTCAGGGGTATTATATTTGGGATCAAAAGAAAACATTGAGATTAGAAAGCAAAAGAGTTTAAAGATGGGAGTGAAAAAGTGAAATACCAAGTGCGTGAACCAGGACCGTAGGTTTTGGGATGAGAGTTCCAAACGTTGGAGTGTCCCATTGCTACGCCGCAGAAGAGGTTCCGATCCACAAACGCAGTCGCTGAAGAATGTGAAGGAGAACCCTCTTAGCCACCTACAGACATCAATTTATACACAAATACTCAAATTAGGGTTTTGTTGGAGTCAAATATCAATTGAGCTAAACCTCGGCCCAACTCTCCTCTTGTGGTCTCTTGGTGGGCTTATCACTCAATGTGATGGGCTTTTGAAATTTCACTACACTATCTTTCTCTTAATGAAAGATATGGCTCTTTCCCAAAAAAATATATATTTACTGATAACAAAAATATAAAATACAATTTAAAAATATTTCTAGTAATGAAATATTAATTTATAAATGATATAAAATTTAATATACATTAAATAGTTTACTTTTTAATTGAAATAACTAAAGAAATAAAATATTTTTCAATTAGATAATTGATTCAAAAGTTAAATTAATTTCTTGTGCAATTATTTTCTAAATATTTACTTGCGTTTTTTAGTTATTGATATTATACTAGAATAACTATACTGATGTGATTTAGTTGCCTTAAATATTTGAAAACAACGAATATAAAATTACTGATATTTTAAAATAAATATAGACTTGAACAATCTTTTAATTTTTATAAAATATAAATCTTTTATTTTAGTTGTTTAAGTAATTTTTTTAATTATAATTTTTATAATTTTTTTAGTATTTTATGTTACATAACAGTATTTATTGATTATATAATAACCATATTCACAATTCATTAACTTATCATAAAAGTCTAACAAATCAATAATGTGTTTTTTTCTTTTGTAGAATGTATTTTTAAATCCTTATATATCATATTAGTTGATATTGTCAATTTAGTTAGTGAAAAATTTAATAATACATATTACAAAAAAAATATACGCATGATCACTTTATCATACTTCTTTATGACGTAGCAAGATAATAGATTGTTAACATGGTTGTTATAACATTAATTAATATTATTATTTAACAAAAAATATTTTTACAAGACTAAAAACAAAAAAAAGTACATAATAAAATATATATCTTTTTATAAGAACCACAAGATTATTTAAGTCATAAAAATATAAATATTCATGTTTTAAACATCACTTTTTTCCTTTCAACATAATAATACAACCCTAAGAAGATCATTGTATCCTTTTGCATAAACAATACCTTTATTTATCTTTCTAAGCATAATTGATGCTCTCAATCCCAAGCTTGTGAGATGCACAGAGCTCAATGCATATGAGGTTAAGGCTCTGCTACAAGATTAGCACAATCGTGTTGTCTCTTGTGCTTATGAATTTACAATTATACTTCATTCCAAGTTTTGTAATTGAATCAAAACTAAAGACTAGTTAATGATTCATGAAAGAAACATCTAACATGATGTTAAATAAAACTAGTAAGGACTGTGTCTTTTGATTCAAAGCCACCCACAAACAAGCAATCCACCATGATGTTGAAAGAGGTGAGTTATAATCAAAGTAAGTGGTGGTGACAAAAAAGTTGTTTGAATAGTCTAATTGTTAAGATTTAGATAGTATATAAGAGACTTTTTTGACAACTTTTGTTAAAAATCTAAAGTTTGTTTTGCAATTAATATATTTATAAACTAACAAGTAACTAGTAAACAAATTTAACCATTGTTTAAAATTTTAATGGTTCATCATGAACTAGCCACTAAGAGATTCACCCTAGAATTCACCATAAATTTATCTAATTCGTAGTTACTAAATGATGCAATAGTTGGTACAAGTTATGTTAGTGTAATTTGTAACATCTTAGATACTAACAAAGGTAGAGAGCGATTCCCGATATTCTCGATACAAAAGAGACTAGTTAGACTTCCAACAAAATGGATATGTAAATGAATAATATACACATTGGAAAAATAGGGATTCAAATATTATGCACGTGTGAGATTATAGAGTTGAGAATGACTTAACAATATGCATATACTTTTTGGCAGCCCATTATATAAAAACTACACGTTTAAGTGTGATTTGACTTAAACCAATTACGTGATAATTGACATTGTGAAAAGTTTCTTAAGAAGCATCCGAGTGAGCACAAAACACATTTTAAAGTTTCATGTTAGTTTGTGGATACAAACATTGATCTTGAAAGCAAATGAGCATTACATATTGTCAATTTCTCAAAAAAAGCTATCTATGAAGAGTTTTAACAAGTGAGTATCTTGTATAAAATATCACTGTGTTAAATATTATAAAGTATGAGCTATTAAGTTGTTGACTTTCAAGGGTGTTGCATGATTTATTATAAAAGTAATAGTTTGTTTGTAGATACAAGTTGTTATGCATTCAAATACACTTTGTGTCACGAATCAAAGGTTTGTTTAAGCGATATGAAACTTGTAACAATTAATGAGTACATGTCCACTCAATCCATTACCAACAATTGCGATTTTGGAGAACGAGACTTTTACTTTTCTTACTCTCTTGATTAGATATTTAATATATTATATTTTCTTTTATTTGAAATTGTATTTAATTAAGTATTATCACACCTTGTGAGAAAACTATTCTTACAATCATCTCAAATTATATTCATTTTTATCTTTTTGTGTATTTGATTTTGTTAATTATTTATCTCATTTTTTCAAAGAAAATTTCATTAGTTCAAAAATTTGTATGATAATTTTTTTGTTGTGAATCCAAAATATAATTTATACATTCAAATATGTTTATCCACCATGATTTTTAATTATATCATGATTAATATATTATAATTATTTATTTTTAAAAATTAAATCATATACAAATAAATATTTATTCTAATCAATATTACAAACTAAAATACTAATGTATATACATGTATATATAAAGTAAGATGATTTTTTATTATGAGAGAATGACAATAGAGAATCATGATCATTTGATCAAATTATGAAAAGTTAAAATAAAAAAATAAAGTTATCATGATCATTTGATCAAATTATGAAAAGTTAAAATAAAAAAATAAAGTTATCATGATCATTTGATCAAATTATGA
>JAMLFT010001408.1:0-30964 GCA_026544285.1 Pachyrhizus erosus
AATAGGATTTAAAATTAATATTTATTAATTATTCTTATACTTTTCAAAATAATTTAATATTTATTAAATAAAAATTAGACTTAGTTATATATTTTACAACTCAATCATAATTATTTTCTGAATTTTACCTCACAATTTTTTTATGAATTTTATCATTATATTTTTAATTTTTAATTTTATTATCCAAGTTTTCTTCCGTGTATTTTACTATTATCTTTTTCAATTTTCATGCATTTTACCATCATCTTTATAATAAAACAACATTTTTTTCATAAAAATTAAAAATAAAATGACATAATTTTTTTTATAAATATGTCAAATTTTCATTACACAATCAACAAAATAATAAGATGTGAAAATAAAAATATAATAGTAAATACAAAAAAAATATGTTTAGATGATAAAATTTATAAAATAATAATAATTGGATAATAAAATATACAATTAAGTTTTAAAATTTATAAAGAAAAATTTTAATGTTTAAATTGTTTTTCTGTAAATGACTTTTTTCAGCCATATAGGAGCTTTTCACTGTTTAATTACCCCCAAAAGAGAAGTTTTAACTGCATGATATGAAGTATGAATGGATGGTAACGTTTACCAGATTGAACAGGATTAGATCTTGGACGCAAAATGAAGCAAAATATCCGTCCATGAACCCTATTCTAAGCTTAACTCCCCACCACGTGCTTGCTATAAATCCTCTGATAGTTATAAAGGTAGTTGGACCATCCTTTTTTCTTCTACCAGACCATATTTTCTTCCCAACTTACGAACTGATCCATCCCTGAAGGCGAAATACGTCGGAGTACTAGAGAAATTCGGGCTCGAACGTTTAAAGTTATGCAATATATATATGTCTCTCTTTGGACAATATATTATTTAAACATGTGCAATTATTTATTTACTTTGGTAGGTGCACAATTATACAAATAAAATGTGAGGTTCCATTTAATATTATTTTTTATAATTTTGAATGGAAAATCAATAATAATATATTTATTAATCGTTTTTGGAAATAAAGATAGGACCACGGCTTTACAGTCAACAAATTTTGAGGTTCTGCACGTGTTCTATTAGAAGCCTCACGGACAAACTGAAGATTATTTCATTGGTCTCTTTCATACATATTTTTTTGCATGTGAGTAAAATTTGAATTGATTAATAATAACATTAACCGTATATGCTCCGAGAGAATGACATATGCATGTTAGAAGTTAGTTCTTTGGCAATTTCTTTTCCGTGTGGTAAAGCAAGGTGTCTTTCGCTGTTTCCAGTCCAGTGAAAACAGTGATACGTACATTAATAATGGAATATTGAAGTAGGGGTCACATTTTTGTGTTGCCGAAATTGCAGGAAAATGTGCGCTTACCAAGACAAGCCAAGCCATGATGAGCATAGGAACATGGATTTACTCGTTTTCAACGCTAAAAACACATAGGAGCTTACAATGTTCTATCTGTCTACAACATGAACTTGCCAAGCCAGGCCAAGCCATGATTAGCACAGGAACATGGACAGGATAATAACAGATTTGTGAACACCTTCCAAGAATTGCTTCTCAATTTTATTTTTAATTTTGAAAGGAACAAAAATTAAGAATCTCTTAATCGTTTTGGGAGCAAGTAGATCCCAATGGCTGTATGCCAACAAATTTTATAGTTATGTATTAGGATGAAAAATAAATATTGAACCAACAGACACACGTAATATTTATTTGTAATGAATAAGTTTCTCTTATTTATGAACAGGGCTGGGTTTAACAGAAGAAACTAATCTACCACAGTATGGTAAATCAATGTTTGAATTGCAATTGAGAGAGATCTCTATATTCATTTAAACAAGATTGCATTGCCAATAGATACACATAATAATTATTCCTAATGAATAAGTTTTCACTAATTTGTGAGCATGATTGAGTTTAGTAGAAGGAGTCAGTGGACCGCAACACGGTAAACTGATTTTTGAATTCTTAGTACTTGATAATTTAACAAAATTACCTCCAAAATATAGAAAAATAAATCTACTTCTTCAATGAGTTTGGTCTATTACGCATAAAAGTTTGCAAATATGAATACTGGGTATTATAGTTACCCTCATGCACATAATTATACAATGTTATGTTTATTATATATACAACCTTTGGACCTATGTATATTCTTTTAACGGCTTTACAAGAATGAAATAATTTAATCAATTTTATTATTGATATTAAATTTGTTAATAGTTTGTAATCTTTTCAGGATTATTTTTAAAATTATTGAAACTTCATTTTTTTTTCATCTCTTTCTATCTAATTAATTAATTAGATAAAAAAGATGAAAAAAAGTAAGAGAGAGAATCCCCACCATGATTTTCTCATATCCTTGTGAGAGAGATCAAGAAATGAATTTATTACATTTATTGTTGATTACTATAAAAATATTGATCATTCATATTTTAAAAAATCTTTAAATATTTATTGAACTATATGTTGAACTTCTAATTAATGGATTTTTAATTTGTTTTGGTTAAATTCTTATAGTTAATTCTGATATTAAAATAGCATTTTTTTTTTATTTTACTGGCATTAAAAGGGAAACATATCTTCTTTAACTAAGACGCAAATAATAAATTTAGAATTGAATATATGAGCATATATATATAGGCGTCATTAAATATAAGAATATGAGTAATATAATTGTTATTCTTACGAATATGAGACCCAATTAATTGGAGTTTTTAACCCTATCATCCATGCATGTTTATCCGAAAACCGCGTGGTCAGATTGAAGAAAATTTCGTTAGTCTATCTGTTGAACCTCTGTTTTTGAAGAGTAAAAGTGCAGTTGATTATACAACGACATATCCTCCAAAAGAAGAAAACAGGAGTGTTAGAAGTTAGCTCTTTGGCATTTTCTTTTTCTTGTGATTCAGCAATGTGTCCCTCGGTGGTTTATGTTGTTTCCAATCACGTTAATACTTTATAGTGCACGGACATTAATTAATAATGGAATATCGAAGTAGGGGTCTCTCTTAGTTATACTGAAATTGCAGGCTCGCGCCAAGACAAGCGAATCGATCGATGTTAGTCATAGGAACATGGACAAGATAATAACGAATTTGTGACCACCATCATCGACAATCATTTTTTCCAGCAAGCTAGAAATCTTGAGATAATTAAATACATAATGAAAATTAAAATATGTGACGTAAGCATGTGGTTAAACTTGTATGCAAGCTCAGTTCTCTGTCTAGAAGTGGTTGGAAGGGAGGGCACTCATAGGACACGTCCTGATTGTTATATTTTACATGAATGATGAAATGATAGCCATCTGATATATCATTTTCCTGTGCGATTATTTCAAAATGAGGTGGACCAATTATGAGTATGTCGGTTCATCGTAAATTTGTCTTGTACTATTTGGAACCTTCTTTTGCTTAATGGTTTTTATTTTCATGTGTGTGTATATATAGTTAGTATAATTCAAATTTACTGTGATACTTGAAGGCTCATTACACTGTGCTTTGTGCTTTGCTTTTGTTTGATACCTTTTATAATCATTCCCCATGTGCACTTTGCTTTCATCCCAAACAAGATATACTTAATATCGGAACTGTTTAACTATGCTAGCCATCTACTCGCTGTCCCAGCTGTAAGGAAAATTTTCATTCTCCATACTATATTATCTAGCCTTTTTATGAAGACTTTTGCTAGAATTTATAATAGAAATAAAAAAATTAACCGTGAACATCTTGAACTAATCTACGTCATGAGAGAGAGATAGAAGATAAAGAAATATAAATAAAATAAGTAAAATGATATCATAAGAAGGAAGATCGAGAGAAATAAAGAGTATTAATTAAGTATATATATTGTTAAGTGTCTCTATATGATTATTCTTTATGATAAACCACCTACAGAAAAATATAATATGATAAACCACCTACAGAAAAATATAAACTACTTTTTAATAAGAAAAAAATTGTTAATAATGAATATATAAGGGGGGTCTTCAGCGTAAACAATTAGCATATGAGATCACAATTTAAATAGATTGCCACAAATATTCAACAGAGGTAATACATCAATCTGAAAAAAAAAAATCCAAACCTCCTGACTTAACTAAGAACTAAGATCACGATCTAAATTTAATTAAATCTATTAAAGAAATAAAGTCAACAAACCTAAATACAAAAACAACTACATATATTTAATTAAACCCATTAAAGAAATAAAGTCAGCAAACCTATTTACAAATACAATTATATATTACGTTGCAAGTATAAGGATTAAACCACCGAATGTTAGAAAAATTACCAAGCACAGTTTATCTTCTTGGCTATCAATAAACCAATGTAGGCATAAAATGAAGACTTGTTTGACTCTTGCTTGTTGCCACATAACCCACAAGGTAAACTAGTGGTTTGCAGTCACAATTTATGCATTTGGAGTCTAGAGACATTATGCTTTTGATGGTTATTTGAAAAACATGTTGCCAAAGCCTATTATGTTCTTTTTCACAAACTTCACAATATGGTGTAAAGGATTTATGGAATGTTTTTTAGGGATGAGGCAAAGTGCGGATATGTTCATTTTGGATAGTAAGCACAGAAAAGGAATAATGTTTTTCTTACTCTAGTTAGTTTGAAGATGTCAATGACTCTTCTCAACTAGAAAATCAATTTGATAGAATTTTTATTGGTTATGTAAAGTTACAAGTTATTGGTTATTTTAATTATTGTCTTAGATTTTTTTTACATAGATAAAAAAAATCTCATTTAATAGATGAAAGATAGTGACAATTTTACCAAATTAATCTTAGTCTTAATTGATTTTATTGAATACAACACAAGACAATAATATTATTAAAATAAATATGTTAAAGGTATAAATAAAAAAAGATAATCAATATTATATTAAAAACTTAAAATGATAAAAATTTTAAGATAATTTTTTTCTTACACGATAATTAAAATTAAAAGAAAAGAGTAAAAGTTAATATCAAATTTATTAACTAATTCTTGGGAAGAAGAAAGTGAAAAATAAGGAAATAAGTTAAAGAGATAAAGTGAAAAGTGATATAAAAAAACCGTGTCTTTTACTTTAAGTATTAGAAAAATTCCAATTAGGGACAACTATTTATATATAATTAAAAAAAAAAACTCTTATTAAAATTTAGTGACCTCAGAATTAGTTAAAAAATAGTTTTCTTTTATAAAATTTTCTTACTAATTTTTTGAATTTAATAATTAGATATGATGGTGTCCAATCACATTATATGATCAACCTATATAGAGATTCATATAGAATGTTTTTCAATATTTAAACAATGTAAACTAAGGAAGGTTCATGGTTCAATTTCACCTTAAGTTTGATATTGACAAGGAATATATATGAATTGGTTAAACATTACCTATGTAAGAAGGGATATAAATTATGTGGAGTTCTTTCATCTTTAAAAGAAGTTTAATATATAATTATAGATGGATATTTTACAGTACAGGCTACCCTAACGAGGACTATTTTGGTTCTTCTTGAATCATAGACAATAATCAGATAGTTTGTCCAATGCTAGTTTCCCACAGACGGCTGGTACCTTTAAGGATGGTAAACATTTCCAAAATCTTTTTAAGAGATTAGAATGAATAAGAAGGAAACAGATGATCATTTGATTAATATTGAAGAAAATAATAAGTTGACCTAACAGTATGGAATTGTCTAAATTTAACACCCATTCACCATTCCTATTTCTATGTAACTACATATAATATTTTTTAAGAGAAATTGTGACGATACATTTTTTAACATTTTTTTCTAATATTTTTTTATAATTAATTAAAATTTATTAAAATAATAAATTTTAGTAAATTTCATTTTTAAATTATGAGAGGTGATAATTTAATAAAAAGTAAGATTCATCAAAATTAATATTTTTTAATAAATTTTAACTAATAATAAAAAATATTAAAAATAATGTTAGAAATTGTCGTTAACATTTTTCTATTTTTCATTTCAATAAGCTATTCTTCCTCCTAGCATACAAAAAAGCGCCCTCCGTTTTTAATTCTAACACTAAGCATCATTATGTCAATCCTTCAATTTACAGAAGTAAACAATTTATCTAGACTAATTATGCTTTTGGTTCTTATTTTTTTTTTCAAATTTCACTTTTAATTCTTAAATAATTTTTTAACATATTTTATCTTTATATTATTCCTCTATTAACATATTTAATCATTATTGTCAAGTAACAATATTTATTAATGTCATAATAACTATATTGGTGACCTAATTACTTATTACATCATCAATGGGTTTGACGAAGATAATCATATGTGATTTTTTTTAATAAATTATATTTTTAATATTTATCTACTCATATAAGTTAATGAAGGATTAAAAACAAAATTTTCTAAAAAATAAATATATTCGATTTTTCAAACTTCTTGATGACGTTATAAATAAGTGAATTATTAATGTGACAAAACATTATCAATTAACGATACTACTTAATAACAAAGACTAAACTTGTTAACAAAGGAAATACATGAAACAAAAATGCTATAAATTTTGTTTAGGAACTAAAAATAAAATATATAACAATTTTAGAGACCAAGAATATAATTAACCCAATTTATCTCTTGTAATAAGTTATCATAACGAAATATGCATCCTCTAATAGTTATGACCATGTATGAGTTTATTTCAAATTAATGTTTTATCTTTTTTTCGTACTTAAAAAAAAAAACCTTGTAGAAATCATTTTAGATTAATCAAGTTTGGAAACATAATGCTTTATCCATGCACTAAATTTATATTCATTTACTATTCCACTTATCATAAAAAATAATAAAACACAAATAATCATATCTAAATCTTAAAGTTTTGGCTTAAATAACTTAACATTCCACCAAAATTTCCATTTCCATTTATTTTAGAGGTAATTTAGCCATTCAAAACTCTTCATGCAAAGATCACTAATATTCTTTGGCATATACACTTTGCCTAAACTCACTTAGGCAATTTTATTTCTTATATAACTCTCATCTTTGAAGAAAGTTATAAACTAGTTTAAATGCTAAATATTTTCTTAGGCATCTTAAAGAGGGAAAAGAAGTAAAAAAAAAAAACTAGATAATATATACTTTAAAAAGGCAATGTGTCATCTCCTAATTATAGGTACTAACCTTTTCAAAAAAGCCAACCTTTTCTTCATTGATTGTATAAGGGGTTCTAAGTTTTAAGATTCTTAAGATTAACACTTATTATAAAGAGACAATATTTAAACATGATATCTTTAATCATATTATTTAGAAGATTTGAGTTGTTATAAGATAATTTGATGATAAATTTAATCCAACAGAACTACTTTTTTTAGAAATTAACTCATAAACCTGAAATGTGTTTAAATTAACATTATGTGTGTGTATATGTGTGTGTATATATATTTGTTTGTGTGGAAGCCTTCATGAAAGATTTTGCATAGGAGAGTATGCTCTCATGAAAGGTTTGACCACCTTCAATTGACTATCTAAATAGGGTCCTTTTGGATGTATAAATGTTTTGTTATCATATTATATATTATTTTGGTTGAAAAATCTCCATTTGGATTTAAACCCTAAATAGGTTTATCATTTCTAAATTTGTCAAACAAGAATTTCCACTTGGATTAAGCAAGAGATAATGTATAAACTCACCATTCTTTTAACTACCATCAAACTTGATATACTCCTAAATTGTTTAATGTACATTCTCTTTATGAAATAGTTGTTGTAGGTGATTACTTTTAACTACCATCAAACTTGATGTCGTCTTAAGTTGTTTAATGCACATTCTCTTTATGAAATAGTTGTTGTAGGTGATAAAATAAGATATTACCTAAGGGTGCCAACGTTCTATCACAAATTTCACCATATAACCATTTCCCATAAGCCACTAACACCCTTCCAATATCCATTCCTATGTGCTCACAATGGTGTGCCAAAGTTTAGAACAATCACTCTTAGATTGAACGACTAATAAAGTTACATTACCACTTTCATATTTATTTTTAAGGACTTGCACTTGAAGATACACAATCTGATTGTGGGTTTTGCCAATAATAATAATGACTTTATTTAAGTTCCCATGTCGATGGATGATGGCATCAACTTAACACCCACTTACCTTAGACTCAAATGATCAAAATATCGACTTTATGCTTTAGAATTAAATCTCTCAACATTTTTAGTGTATTTAGAGAAGTTACACCTTGTATATTCTTAGTTAAATAATTTTTTATTGATAAATAAAGTGGGAGAGCAAGGTTCACCTTACATACATAAGATTAAATGTTTATGACTGTCCTTTTAAATCACTACATTGGCCATTGTCTAGACCCTACATCATTCATCAAAGCATCCTCTTTTAGAGACGTGTGTTGTTTCACATAAGGAGGTCAATAATTGCAAACTTCAATCTTAGAATTATGATTGCTTGATTCTTTTGGATTAACCTCCATAATTGTAACGGGTTTACATGATTGCTAATTCGCTCAATTGGTTTGGCTAGCTACTTATTATTAGCCATATTGGTCTAGTTAAGCCCCTACTAAATTCACTTGCATAATAACCTCTTCCACCATCGTCATATTAGGCCCTACTGACCTCACTTGCCCTTTATTATTTTTGCATGACCATTGAACACTTACCTTTGTCCAATATATAATGTGAATTTTTCACAATCATTAAGGATCCATGATTTGTTGTGCCATTATAACACATATATGTTGCATGAGAGTTAGTATGTCCACAATGCCTATTTTTGGAAACATCTTACGAGAATCACGATTAGGAGAATCCTTCATCCCAAACAAATATATGTTTAACCTATGCTCATCAATCTTCACCATTTGACCTATGGCCTTCTCAATCTTAAATAAAATATCTTTATCATAAAATTGGTAAACCTAAACCTAAAACTTAAACTTAAACACCAACCTGACAAAAATCATCATCAAAAGGAAAAAAAATCTCACTTTTCTATAATTACACCATCAAGTGGTGTTCAACAATCATGCATGATCCTTCAATAAATAAGATATACATAATTCATTTCTTGAAAATGAATTTAAATATAATCATTCTCCAGATCAATGATTTCCATGCCACCATTGAATTTCTACATTTTGGCGAATAGGTTCTACATAAACCTTAATCCAAAATGTTTTCCCAACAAAACTTCTTAATGATAGTTTGTTTTTATGGTTCATATGCTTTTTCCTTTTATGTATGGTCATCTTATCCTTTGGCTATACCAAGTTAGCTACATCCTCTTTTTGGACCTCAAGAATTGTTTTTTTTTTTTTTTCAAACTATCCTCCTTATATTCCTCATAAGACCACATCAAGTCATATGACTCATATTCTAGTCTACCACTAAATTATAAGTAAATATCTTTATGCGAAATGACCTTGTGTTGTACACCTTCGATTGTTGCTATTTTGAATAACCCTTTTATTTGGTTAACTCTTAAAGGAATGTTTATAATGTTTTCTAACATTGTTGTGTTCTTCTCCATCTCCTTATCGGTGACCTCATCCTAACCATCATTCATGACAATCTTGACCCTTTTTGTACGTTGATATTCTTCCTCTAGTGAGAGTTTTTAGAAAATCCTACATAAAGAGAGACTTGGTTAACATCCTTACATAATATAAATTTTAACAACCTTAAATTTTACAATTTAAATTTACCAACCAATATGATATATCACATATTGAAGACAATAAATTACAAAATTATCCCTTATTTTAATTTAATATGAAACACTTCTCATTTTATTCTTACAATCTTTTCCATAAAAAGATTAAAGAAAAAAAAACAACAATCTCTTTATTTAAGCCTTTTGTAAATCTAAATTCTTTTTATACAATTTTTATTGAAAAAATATATAAACATGTAAAACAAACATCTTATAATCTAAAAATTCTATTGAATCATTCAAAATAACCCTTTTTAGCATAATTAAAATGTAACCTTGAGAGTGATATCAAAATAATACTAGTATCTTTTTCAACCAATTATACTATCCAATGAGAGAAAGTAAGAGAAACTAAGAAATTTTAAGAAATTCTTTAAGTTACAAAGTGTACGTACTAGTCATATATTTTAAAGTACTCTATCATATCAACTAACTTTTTTAGGAAGAAATTTGTTCCAATATTGTAATTTTAAAGTGCTTTTAATCTTTTTGTTTTTCAATTCAAATTCGAATTTCATTTTGATATTCATAACAAATATTTGCATTAATTATTAAGACAAAATTTCAACTGTAACTGAATAACATAGTAAAACCATCTTAAATAACTGCATTTAATTAAGTTTTATCTTAATAAATGAAGGGTGACATATTACACATTTAGATGTAAAATGCCCTTTTATCTCGTCTCTTTCTCTCTAGAAAGTAGAGAGACAAAATCTGTTCCGACGGTGCAGTTACGCGCCTTAGACGAAAGCAAGAGTCGATCGAAGCAGTGGGTCCATTTTAATACTACAGTGTTCTACAGCTGTCCCGTCACCGTTGAAATCGTACGAAACCAAAAACCACTTCAATGCAGCTTTTTTCTTTTCAGAAAAAGAAAAATATTAACTCATCCGTACGCTAAACAAAAACACTTCACAAGTAGTCTATATATAACTACCAAGCACATAGCTTCTTTCATCCTTTTTTCCCCTTCTTCACATAACCAACTATGCCAAACACGCCGCGAACAAGAAAAAGAAACAACCTCAGCCGCTTGAACCTCAACCTCAACCTCAACCTATGTTTCACAAATCGCATGCAACTGCAACCGTTCACACCCAACTCTCTTCCAACAAGCCCCACCGCGACTTCCTCAATCGTTGATCGCAATCAGAATCGTTCACCACCACCCTCCACATCATCAACCCTGATCAAGAACTTGAACAAGAATGATCGTGGTACCGTGACCCCACAAAACCCATTTACGAACCTGGGACCCGAACCTGCTGACTTGGTCACCGCCTTCGCCTCTCAACGCTTCTTCTTCACCTCCCCTGGCCGCACCAACTCCATCGTGGAATCCACCAACACCGATGCCGATTTCACCCCTTCGACATCCTCTCCAGCTCCAATAGATGAACCCGTTGTCATTAACAAGAGACGAGAGCATGATAAGAGTAAAACTACTGAAACTCAAACTTCAGACTCATTAATAAAAAATATTTATTATTCATTTTTATAAAATAAAAAATATATTTTTCTTTTCTTATTTTAGGTCTCACTGAAGGTTCGAGCAGTTCTGAGGAGAGGGAAACTAAGGCATTATTCAACAGCAGCATGGCGGTAACAAAGTACTCGCCGGACCCTTACGCGGATTTCCGGCGGTCCATGGAGGAGATGGTGGAGGCGCGTCCCAAGTTGATGGACGTGGCGTCCAATTGGTACGCGCTGCATGAGCTTCTTCTATGCTATCTTGCGCTCAACCCGAAGAGCGCGCACAAGTTCATTCTCTCTGCTTTTTCTGATCTTCTCCGTAGCCTCATATCGCGCTCTTATTCCCCGCCGCAGGATCCCGGTCTCGGCGACGTCTCTGGCGGTGGCGATGGCGGTGGATGTTCGAGTTAGATAACCGTTGAGACTTTGCATATGTATCTGTAAGTTGAAAACTTAACGTAGGTGCCAGACAGTGATTTTTTTGGTAATTCAGACAGGGATTAATTAGTGGAAATAACGTTTTTGCATTATTTTGGGTTAGCACTAATGATTTCTTCGGCAAAAGTTTACTTTGATTAATTAATACGCTGCTTCACAATTTTTGTTGTTTAATTAATTTATTTAGTAGCAGGGAGCAGTAGGAAGTGACGTCTTTGGTTTTTCTTGTTTTTTGTTTGTTTAGGTGTGGGGAATGGGAAACCTAAACCCGATCCCAAAGTGGTCCCCATGGCCATGCATTCGGTGTCCTTTTGCATCTTTCCATTTTTTTCTCTCTTTAGGTATAACGGGATATCTCTGTATCTCTGGAAGGATCAAATCCAATCTGATCTAAATTAAGAATTATTAAAAAATCAAATTAAACTATTTTTTATAAATTTATATTCAAACTAAACGGTTAAGTTTAATTTGTGATTTGTATTTTTAAAATTATCCAAACTGAACTAATTATATGATAATAAAATTATATTTTTTATTTTTAATGATTTTATACTATATTACATATGTATTTTAATATTATCATTTTTTTATAATTTTATTTTATTTTCAAATAAAAAAATCAACTAAAAAAATATATAAGAAGCTAAATAATTTCTTTTAAAATTGTAGTTTATTATGAATAAAAAAATATGTCTTCATTCTTACATGCTTGAAAATACTATCTGTTTTTTTAATTTTATTTGTTCAATTATATGTTATGTAAAAATAAATATATTATAAACGAACTATTGTAGAATTGGTTATTTAAACTTTAATTTTTTTATGAATAATAAATATTATTAAATATATAGTTTTTTTTATAAGATATTAATAATTTAATTATTATAAGATATTATATGTTATTTATTTATTTATTATCATTATGTAAATATTAATATTAATTTTAAGTCTTGATTATAACTCAATTATTTATTAGAATTTACATTGTGTTAATTTTTTTTAGTTAAATTAAAATATTTTTAAAAAGTATATTAATAAAATTTAAAATATTAAAGATCACAAAACTGATCTAAATTAAATTGTCAAAGACATTTTATAAGTTTTTTTCTTTCTATTTCTCTATTAATTATATACATTATTTATCTTATTTTATAAATAATCTTATAAAATTTTGGAGAGGAATAATATTACTCTTGTTTTATTTGGGACAGAGTTAATCTCATTTGAAGGACCTCAACCTGACAAATTTTACTTCAATTGCATTTCTTTCCTCATTAGTTTGTGGAGAAAATATTTGATTTTTTGTTACTAGTTATTTTCTTACAGTTAACTTATTTTCTTTCAATAATTTTTTCTTTTTTCAATTAATAATTTTTTTAATTTGCGGAAAAACCATGTAAAATGATGCAACAATTTTTCTGTTACAAACTTGTGGCGATTTAATACTAGGTAATTGTTTTGCTTGTTGGGAAGGTTAAAACTCTTTCGAATATACGGAATACCTAGGCCGCCAAGAATAAATAATCTAAATGTGTTAATAAGTCAAATTATCCTTTGAATAATTATATTGATGATCCTTATGATCAAAATGTTGATGATCCGTGATATGTATTAAATTGTCAAGTTAGTTTTTTAAAATGATTAAATTAATATCTAAAGATGTAATAAATAATGTGAGAGAAGAAATGAACATGTTTTAGAGTACTTTTGCACTTAACAGTTATGAGACTAATTTTTTAGTATATACGATAATGCATTAATTAGTATAAGAATTATCTCGCATATATAAATTTTGGAATTGAAATTAAAATGACATGTTTAAGGATTATAAATTTCGTTCACTCGAGCCAACGCTTTAGTGGAAGAAATCTCATTTAAGATCTTTTAGAGATAATTAAATTTGTCATTTATAGATAAATGTCATTCGAATTAGTTTAATTATTTACTCGGCCAACAGGTCTCGAAAACTTTCTTTGATGCGTCCATTGTATATTACAGATTTCCTTCATTTCGTGGTTTCTCATGAAAATAGTAAGTTTATGCAATGAACCGTATTTGGGAAATTCAGAATTTCGGACAAAAAAGTGTTTTGTAGAAAACAATTTTGGGTTATCTAGGGAAGTAATAAGACAATTTCTAGTTTAGTTAGAAGAAAGAACAAAAAATGGTCTGAACTCTGCATAGAGCACAAAAAATATATATTTTATCTGTACTAATTCATTAATCATAATAGTGTTTCGAGCTGAAATCCTCTCAGTTAGTGACATTGTTCCTATTTTTGTGTCATATATTATATACCACAGATCCCATCACAGTCAGGTTTTGTCAGGATTCTATATGCAGACGCATAAAAGATGTGATTAAAATTTGCAGGTCGCAGTTCAGTCTCTACCTCCTATTTGTCGTTGGAACTTGGTTATTATTATTATTATTATTATTATTATTATTATAAATTAACTCTTCAAAGTATTTCTTATAAGAAATGTAAATATATATATATACACACACACATATGAATAAATAAGTAAATATTAGGTCATCGACTAATCGTCTTTTGATTTGTGTGAATCGTTGAATCCAGACAGTGAATAGTAGATCAGAAAAATGGCCATGTGCGACTAGGAAAATTAAGAATTGGCAAACAGCTGGACAAAATCATAATTACAATTTAGCATCCCTCCTTCGTTTTTCCTTTTCAAGAAGAGGAATGCTAGTAACATTTTTGAATATTTTATTTTTAATAATTTTTTATAATTAAATAAAATTATTAAAATTTATTTTTATGTTAAAATACAAAATTATTAAATAAACATTACAGCTTATTAGAATTGTTAGTTTCTAATAAATTTAAATTACTTATAAAATAGTGTTAAAATAAGTATTGCTAATATTTTTTTCGAAATTCTTAATTTTTATGAAATAACAAGGGTATAAGCCACGCAAAAGATTCAGCCATTTTCTTCTCTCTCTTTCCCAGGATTGAGCAGAATCCAACTATAGCTACTGCAGTAGCCAGAGTGCCCAGTGGCACGGCGGAAGATAATAAATTAAAAAGACGAAGTTTAGTATTTTCTTTTACTGGAAACCTAATTATGATAATAACTTGTGTGAACATGTAGATAAAAACAGTACACCTATACCTGCTAGGGTCGACAGAGTGGTAGAAAAAGTTTGAATAGAAAGCATGATATTCTAATTTCAGTGTGTAACTATAATATACCAAACAGTAAATGCAGATAATACTAGTAAAATTGGTGGAGGAATAGTCTAGCTACTGTCCAGCACATGCCAATTGCAAATCGTCAAAATATATTCTTGAGAGAAATCTTTTTTTCTGTAGAATAAAATTTCACAAAATTTCTTACAATAAGTGACAGAAGAAAGCATGAGAAAAATGTTGTAATGGAGAGAAATAAAAAGAAATAGTATTATGAAAATATTATATAAATAACATAACTTCGTACATAATTAAAAATGGTGAAAAACTATATAAGAATTTAGCGTATTTTCCCTATTAATTATATATAACTTTATTTTGTCTATGTAGTTACGATGGATCTCCTCTTCCAGCCATCTCTTCATTTCTATTTTTAGTTAAATTTTAAGGATACTTTTCTACAACTACAATCTTGTCAACAAATAACACAAGTTAAAAAATCTTTTTCAAGAATAAAAATTAGATTATAAAAGCTATCCCTTTTTAGGATATACTTTTAAGATATGTGTATATATGTAAAAAGATAAAAAAAAGTGATAAAAAAAATAATTGAATACAAATTATTTAACTTTTTGATATTCATATAATAGACTTATCGTAAGTCTAAAACCAAAATGGCTTTTCTTCTAAAATGCATTATTCAGTAATGACTTCGAAAATCTCATACAGCCTAGAATTCTCGATTCACAACGTCTTTGAAAATCTCAGACCTCCCACACATTTCTAACTTATGGCATATTTAGTTTTGAGAAAATATTTTATTATTATTTTTATTTTAATAATAACTATAAAAGCATTATTTTCATTTACTTTGATTTGAAATATTTGTATAAAAATAAAAGTAATAAAATACTATTTTTATACATTTTGGAACAAATAAAACAAAAATATTGTAATATGTTTATAATATTTATATATAAAGTATTTTTAAACCATAATTAAAAGTTTAAATATACTGTAGATATCAACTGACTTGGTTTATAAATGGGCCATTACCTCACCAGCACTGCATGAAGCCATGAAGCACCACCAGCAGTGTTTTTTTTTTTCTTTTTTTTTTGGGTTTTTAATGATAGGCCAAAGAAATTTTACATAATAAAGATTAAAGGTGCACCCATACCCTTTTACATAAATAGCCAATCCCCTGCATAATTACACAACATACAATATATATATATATATCACCAGCCACTACAAGAACCTGAAGTATTTGGCACACACAAGGAATTCAATGTTTTCAGCTTGGTAACAAGCGTCACTCACATAAACTACGGAGTTTGATAATTATTGCTTCTCTCAGCACTTTCTCGCTGAGATTAAAAACTGCGACAAATTGCTTTGCATAGAAAACCAAGTTCAGATTTTAGGATTAAAAAAACAACAGAGTGGATGTATATATAATCGTGTGTGCATGTGTTCAGGAAATACCCAATCACAAATTGAAAAGGACCTGTCCAGTGTCTACCAGAGTGTGCCTTATGTAGGAATCAATTTCTCATCAGGAAAACAACGCTTTGGTATCTTTTTATGCAACATTTTGTGCCACTGAATACACACCAACAGATTCATGTCCTTTGTTATTCTCTTGCTTCTCAATTCAAGTGGCTCAAACCCAAAGGAATAATTCCAAATTTCTGACTTGTTTAACGGTTGTTATGACTAATATCTCAACATTTAAAAGCTGAGTACCTGGCAAATAGTGACAGTCATAGAAACAGAAGTTAGTTTTCAATTAAGCAAAGCCAAAAATTGTAGTGTATTTATTGGCACAGTTTCGTTGCAATTCTTACTATTGTAAAAAAATTGCAGAGAAATAGGACAAATGTGAGCATGGTACAGTCACAGAAAACTAAAAATATCTGGACATTATGGCTACAATAGAAGTTGTGGATCAGTTTTCAAAGCCTTGTGAACGATTTTACATGTAAGCATATACATATAACGAGATAGAGACAACTATATATAACCTTAACTATTAACTCACCAATTCAATGGCGTTACGAAGCCGGCTGAACATTCCTTTCTGCCTATAAATAGAGCGGGTGGCAACAAATGACATCTCTTCCAGTTGGTTCCCATGGATCCTATTGAATAAACTCTATCATCAGCATACACATCTCACTCTTTTCATTTAGCCAAACAGAAGCTTCACAAAGTACAGTGGATTATACATTTCCAGCATGCAGTCATGCACCCGGGTGACATAAAAAGATCAATGACTTTATAGAAAGGCATTGATTCTTAGCATTAGGGCAGGAATTAAACTAAGGACAGAGTTCAATATTATAATGACATCTAACCATAGTTGAAAAAAGTAACTTCACAGAAAGGAAAATTTCAAAATAGTAGTAAACAAGGTAAAATATTACTGATTTGCAAAACAGTCTAAAACATGTTAACTAAACATTAAATAAAAGAGAAGCTGCAATAGTATTTGAAAACCAATTCATCAAACAGCAAAGCCAAAAGCTTGTCACAAGTGAGTTTTAATCATGAAATAATGTATATCGTTTTTAAATTCAAAATACTTTAATCTAAATAGACATCCCATTGAGATCCAAAATAAATTATTAGTCAGTTTCAATTTATTAAATATGATTTTGATTTTAATTGAAAAAAAAAATTGACTTTGTAAAATTGATAATATTTCATCTATCTCCTTTAAAGTGAGTAACTTTAAAGAGTAAAAGGACCATTACCTTACTTGCACTACATGACATCATGAAGCACTATTGTTTTTTAGGAAATAAAGATAGTAGCAAAACACAGAATAAGATAGTGAAAGAGTAGAGAAAAAAAATAAGATAAGAGAATAAAAAGTAACAGAGAATATTGTTGCTGAATCGTATTTGTTATTTGAAAATAACTTAATTTTAAATACATTAAAAAATAACTGACTAAAAAGGTTATACTCCATGATTCTAGCAACCACTATTAATAACTTAGCTAAAAAATAGGAAATAGCTAATCCACTAACAGTTAATAACAGATTCTAAGTAAAATAATTTGACTTATTTAAACTAAAACAATTCTAAAAGCTTCCGAAAAATCTGCGACATCCAAAAGGCACATTCTCAACACTCCTCCTTGTCTTGGAGGCTGCAAACTCCTAGCTTCTTCCTTAGAAATTTGAACCTACGAAGTGGAAAAAACTTGGTAAACATATCAGCAACTTGGTCTTCTGTGCGACAGTAAATCAAACTTACATCACCATTTTCTTGAACTTCTCTTAAGTGAAACAACTTTACATAAAAATGCTTGGTCTTCCCATTAAACACAAGATTATGTGAAATTGAACTTGTTGCTCGATTATCAACAAAAACTTCTGTGCTTTTATCTTGTTTTATGTCCAAATCTATTAAAATATTCCTCAACCAGATAACTTGATTCATAGCTGCTACAATTGCAATAAACTCAACCTCTACTGTTGACTGAGCTACAACCTCTTGCTTCTTGGAACACCAAAAGAAAACACCTGAACTCATACTAAAATAGTACCTTGAAGTACTCTTTATATCATCCAAGCTACCTGCTCAATCATTGTCTAAAAACCAAATAATTTGAAGTCTTATATGTGGTAGTACTTGACTCCATAATTGGTAGTACCTTAGATGTATCTCACAACTCTTTTTACTGCCTTCAAGTGTAATTCACTAACACAGTACATGAATCTTGATAGCACGCTAACTAGAAATAAAGTGTTAGGTCTTGTGGATGTAAGATACATTAGGCATCCAATCAAGCTTCTAAAATGCGCTTCATCAACTTTATTAACTCCATCCTTCTTGTTGAACTTCTCCTTTTAATTCATAGGAGTATTCATTATTTTGCATCATCCAGCTAAAACTTTTTTAGAATATCCTTTGCATATTTTCCTTGACAAATAAAAATCTCATTCTTCTTCTGAGTGACTTCCATACCCAAAAAATAGGTCATAAGACCAATATCAGTAATCTCAAAGACATCCTTCATTTATTGCTTAAATATATCACTTGGTGTTAGGTTGCTTCTTGTCACCAAAAGATCATCAATATATAAAGATATGATTAAAATATCAGCACCAACATGCTTGACATAGAGTGTAGTTTCAGATTGGCTCTTTTGAAAGTCTAAGCTCAACAAATAATCATTAATTTTGTTGTACCATACTATAGGGGCTTGCTTCAAGTCGTATAGAACCTTTTTCAGCAAATAGACTTTATCTTCTTGTCTTTTGATGAAAAAACCTTCTAGTTGCTTAACATGAATCTCCTCCTACAAAAAACCATTGAGAAAGGTTGACTTGACATCTATATGAAACACTTGCCATCCGTTTTTGTGCAACAATGGCAAGTAGCAACCTTTGTCATGCCTTGCTACTAGAGCAAAAGTATCTGCATAATTGACTCCAAAATTTTGAGAATAACCCTTAATAACAAGCCTTGCTTTGTGCTTGTTTAAGGAGTCATCAAGATTGAATTTTGTTCGAAACACCCACTTCACCCCTATGATATTTCTGTTATGAGGTCTTGGAACCATCACCCAAGTTTGATTTCTTTTGATCATGGACATCTTTTCTTCTATTGCACCTAACCATTTATGCTCCATAGTAGCTTCTTCAAAATTGGCTGGTTCACACATAGCTATATTGTACACTAGTACATTGCTTCTTTGATAAATGTTAGAAGAAAACAACTTTGTTCCTCGAACAGGTGGATCATCTACTGTATCTTTAAGCTCCAGTACAACATTTTGATTCTTCTTTGAGTTACTCCAACACCATTTTTCGTCCTCCATGAAGTGCACATCTCTGCTTATAAAATTTTTTCTAGTTTGAGGTTGAAAAATCTTATAAGCTTTAGAGATTGTGTTGTAGCCAATAAATACTCTAGGTTTAGCTCTTTTGTCAAGCTTATCACGCTTAACTTGAGGTACATATGAGTAACACAAGCAATCAAATACTTTTAAAACATGTAGAGAAGGTTTAAAACCAAACCAGGCTTCAAAAGGAGTTTGATTTTGTATAGCTCGTGTAGGAATTCTATTTTGAATAAACACAGTTGTATTTGCAGCTTTGGCCCAAAAATCTTTTGATAATTCCTTTTGATGAAGCATACACCTAGCCATCTCTATGATTGATCTATTTTTCCTTTCACTTACTTCGTTTTGTTGAGGAGTGTAAGGAGCTGTTAATTGATGCTCGATTCCAGCTTCATCACAGAATTGTTGAAACTAATTAGCTATATACTCTTTCCCATTGTTCGACCTCAATATTTGAATACAAAAGTTGCTTTGATTTTCAACATGTGCCTTGAATTCTAGAACACAACAGCTACTTCTGATTTGTATTTAAGAAAAATAAGTCCAACACATTCTTGTTAGGCCATCGATAAAAATAATATAATAAAGACTTCCTTTTACTGATGGAGTTCTTTGTGGTCTAATAACATCGGTGTGAACAAGTTGTAATTTTTGACTTGCCCTCCAGCTACTTTTAGGAAATGGTTTCCTTGTTTGCTTCCCAAATTTACATGCTTCACATTCAGGTAGCTTTTCTATTAAGGAAGGAACTCCACAGACTAGTTGATTTTTTAGCCTGTAATTTATTCTTGAATGATGGAAATGACCTAGCCTTTTTCCTATAATTGGAAATTCAACTTGCTCCTCCTTTATTGGATCAAATGAAAAGCTCTTGCTCCTCATTTTTACCTTGAACATTTCAAGGCCTGTTGGATCTTTAATTATGCAGATTTTATCTTGAAAGATAACTTTGAACCTTTTCTTAAGTAGCTGTCCAACACTAAGCAAGTTTTGATTAATTTCAGGTACATATAAAATATTATAGAGGGTTTTTGTACTTGTGTAGCTTGTTACATTTATTGATCCCTTGCCTTTACTGGAATTTGTTCACCATTCTCGATTTTGACCCATTTGATTTTGGTGTTGTCCAAACGTATGAACAATTCTTTGTCATAGGTCATGTGGTTGGTTCAACCACTATCTATCAACCAAGATTCACTTGAGTTGCTGCTGGAGAAATAAGTAGCAACAAAGAACTGGTCTTCATTCTCTTGTGCATTTTTTGCATGAACTACAGTTTGTTGGATATTTGCTTTGCAAATTATAATTTCATGTCCAATTTGATTGCACTTACTGCACTTCGCATTTGGTCTCTTCTAGCATCTAAATAGTGGGTGACCCATATTTTTGCAATGTTGACAAGGTGGATAATTTTTCTTTTACCCTTGCCTTTGTTTTGGTTATTTGTTGTATTCTCGTTGTTCTTGGCTAGAAGTGCACCTTCAATAGCACGATCTTCTCTCATCAACCTTTGTTGCTCTTGTGCCTGCAAGGCATGTAGCACTTTTGCCAAAGTGATCTTTGACAAATGCTTTGTGTTCTCCAATGAGGTTATGGATGCTTCATACCTCTCAAGCACTATTACTATAATTTTTTCAACAATTTTGGAATAAGCAAAGTCATTGCCCAACAGTCTTATTTTGTTGGCAATACCCAACAATTTGTTTGAGTATTCCTTAATTATCTCAAACTCTTTCATCTTTTGTAACTCAAATTCCCTCATTAAATTAAGCACCTTCATGCTCTGTATTCGTTCATCTCCAGCGTTCCTCCTTTAGATAATCCCATATTGCTTTTGCTTATTTGAAAGCCATGATTCTTGTGAAAATGGTTTGAGAAATGCCAACAAATAAACACACCTTTGCCTTTGCCTTTCTTATTTTTTTCTCATTGTGACTTCTTATCTAGGCCATGGTAGGATTATCTAGTAGCGAAAGTACTTCATAATCCTCTTCCATAACTTCCCAAAAATAAATGCCTCTAAGTAAGATTCCATTCTCACTGTCCAAAGGTTATAGTTTTCCCCATCAAAGATTGGGAGAATAGCTTGGGAAAAACTTGTTCCAGAATCCATGGTAACTTAAAATACATAGAGGATAAGATAGTGAAGGAGCAAAGAAAAAAATAAGATAAGAGAATAAAAAGCAACAAAGAGTATTGCTGCTGAATCGTATTTGTTATTTGGAAGTAACTTAATTTTAAATACATTCAGAAATAACTGACTAAGAGGTCATACCCCATGATTCTAGCAACCACTGAAAATAAATTAGCTAAAAAAATAGGAAATAGATAATCCACTAACAACTAATAACATATTCTAAGTAAAATAATTTGACTTATTGAAACTGAAGCAACTTTGAAAGCTTCTTAAAAAATTACAACTTCCAAAAGGCACGTTCTCAACAAGTACTATCCAATAATGTTTTTTAGATGATAAGCTGGAGAAATTTTATATAATATGGGGTAAAAGGGGTATCCAAACCCTTTGACATAAATAGTACAATATATATATCCAACCCTACATAAAGAACTTGAAGTATTTAAACACACAAGGAATTCAATGTCATAAGCTTGGTAAGAAGAATCACTCACATAAACCATGGACTTTATGAATTATTGCTTCCTTTAACACTGTCTTGCTAATCTTTTGAGACTAGAAGCTATGACAAACTGTGTTGCACAAAAAATTAAGTTAAGGTTTTCAGAGAAAGGAAAAAGCCCAAGATGAATGTATGATAGAATATTATGTTACATTCATCATAGATTTGACATACATTAGTGAAAATTTTTTCCTTTTTAAGTGATTTTAGTGATATTAAGTCTATTTGGCTTAAGTTTTAAAATTTGTTAATTTTTGTATTTTTTTAATGCAAAAGTCATTTTTAAGAGTTAAACAATTTTTCAAGATATCCTACAATTTATGACTTTTATATTTGTGTTTCTCTTGGACCTAATCATGTGTTAGTAGCTGAATAAGTTTGTATATATTTTATATTTGTATTTCATATTATTTGGTTTTTTAGTTGTTTAGTTGGTTACACTTTATAAATTCATGTGATTATAACAAACCAATTATCATATTTTAGTTGAATGTTAATTGTAGTAGTTATTTTTCTTCTCCCTCATCTTTTTCTCTCTTAATTTTATTTTCTCTTCTTCCTTCATTCTTTCATTTTCATTTTTTGCCTAAGGAGCTTGCTTTGGTGATAACCATGGAACATTAATTACATTTTCAATGCATAGATTTTAAAGCCTAGGTAAATTTTAGTTTTACTATCATTTGAATTTATAAATTATATATTTTTTTCTTTTCAATTCTTTGAATAGATGTATGATTATGTTTTGAAATAGAAAATTGAATTGAGATTAGGATTTTGATTGATTAATCCTTTCATGGTAATTGATTCATTATTTGTGTTAATTCTAATGGTGATTAAATTTGTTCAAATTCAGAAATGCGATTGTATTTTTAATTTTATTAAATGAATGTAAGATGCTAATTTCATAATTTCGAATTGAATTGAATTACATGATCATGGGTTATCTTTTGAAATATGTTTTAGAAACTCTAATTTTAGTTTTAATAATTTTTGTTATATAGGAAAGAAGAAACATAAATAGAAAGGAAAGGCCTAGGGCCTAAAATGAACTACTCCCATTCCATAAGCTAAAATGAGGCAACAAGATGAGGAGGGCAGAAGGTCCAAATTGAATAAAAATCTTCATGTGTTGAGCCAAATTTTGTGAACCAATCCGCACAAGAGTTACGCTTATGAAAAGTGACAAAAGGAAAGCTTCCAAGTTGATTCCTTGAGTTGTTAAATTTGATGAATCTAGGGGTAGTATGGATGTAAAACATTCCCAAATATTGTAATAAGATGAAGAGCCAACTTTGAGTTTGATTCACAAACAATATTGTGAAAGCCATCTTCCCAAGCTTTCAAAAATAGCATAAAGTTTCACTTTGAGATGGGGTGGTGACACCACAGTTGCCCAAGAAAGCAAAGATGAAAGATCCATGATGATCTCAAATGATACATCCAAAGCTTGATTCTTATGGATTGCCAAATGAACTACCAAAAGTATTTAGCTTAACCAAAGGGAAGGATGGGCTCTCCCAAATGACATTCCTACCAATGTGCACCTATCTTGTGGTTTGAAGGGTCTTTGCAATATTTGCATAGAGAGTCTTCACCTGATTGATAAGGTGCCATAATTCCCATCGCTTGTCTAGAAAGATGTGAGAATTTCTACAATTCCAAAGTATCCAACAAGTTACAATAAAGAAGGTTCCTGCTAGGATGTTCATGTTGTTCACCAACCAGTCAATACAAGAAGAAGTATAAAAGGTTGGGTTTGTATCCATTCTAAAAAATTGCTACAATTGTCTTGATTGTTGACAATCACGCAACAAGTGAAGAATAGTTTCCTTACCATGCGAACACTTGTTACAAGAATAAATAAAAGCCATGTACCTAAACACACAAAAGCCATTAGTGGAAAGGCTCCCATGAAAGGTGAGCCAAAAAAAGGGTTTAAATTTTCTTATAGATGTTGCTTCCAGACCCAGGGCTAGTTTTCAAATTGAGCAATAGGCAATGGATTATCGACAATGAGCCACTTAAAGGTAGAAGAAGTAGAGAAAACACCACCTCCTAAATGCCCCCAAATTATCGTGTCCTCTGTGTTATCAACAATCATATAACTCTAGATTTCTTTCTTAGCATCAATGGGTATAGGTGTTGCTAATCTTTTGAAATGCCACACCCCTTCCCCATAGATATCCTAAACTCGCAAACATGTGTCCTGAATATTTACAAAAGGCACTAAGTGGCAAAGGTAGTCGTCTACCAACCATTTGTCATACGATATTGGAAGCCCAAAAGAAGATGTTAAGTGGCATTAGCAATAGAGTTCCAAGTATATGACACACCCTTTATAGTAGAAGCACTAAGAATGGATCTCTAATGCAAGTACTTTGAATATAGCATTTGAACCCAAAGCTTCTATTTTTCATGGAAAAAAAAATCCCTTGTGTGTTTTCCAAGTAAACTAATGTTAACCTGCTAAGTCGCACGAATATTTAAATCTTCACTAGATTTAGGATGGTTGTTCCCTAGTTAACCCAATGAGAATGATCACCTCCCTAAATGAACTTACGAATGGTAGAGTCAATCTTGTCACAAATCCCTTGTGGGATCCAAAGATTTTGCATAATGTAGATAGGCATAAAAGTGAGAACATATTGGACTAAGGTAACTTTGCTTGCTTTGTTAAAAAGCTTAATCTTCCAACTTGCCAATTTTAAGTTAATTTTCTCAAGAATATAATTAAAGTAATTGTTTCTTGTCCTTCTCATTAGCATTGGAAACCCTAGTATTTTCCAATTTGTTTAGTGTGTTGGAAATGGGAAATAGAGGCAAATTTGTTAATCTTCACATTGGACATATTATGAGAAGTCATGAACTAGGATTTTTGGAGATAGATGTTTAAACCAAAAGCCTTACAAATTTTGTCAAGAACATCTTTCATCAACTTTACTTGAGAGGATTTTGCTCTAGTGAAGAGTAGATAGTCATTAACAAAGAAGAGATGAGATATAGAAGGTTCATTCCTATAAACTTTCATGAGCAACTAGAAATTTTCATTAACCTTTTGTTGAACAAGAAGAAAGAGCTTTTCCATGCACAAAATAAACAAATAAGGAGACATAAGATCACCTTGTCGTAATCCTCTAGTTGGAACAAAAGATTCCAACTTCTCACCATTCCAATTAAGGGATAAGGTTACAGAAGTGGTACAATTCATTATTAAGGTCACAATTTGAGGAGGAAAGCCAAAATGAACAAGAGTGAGCTTGAGAAAATTCCAATTGATCTTATCATAAGCTTTTTCAAAGTCTATTTTGAACATAACATACACACTTTTCTTTTTTTCTTTTTGTGCATAAAGTGAACAATTTATTGGGTAATTAAGGCATTGTCTAACTACCTATTTTAGGAATAAAGGTGTTTTGGAGAGGACTAATGTGATTATCCAAATGAGGCTAAATCTTGTTCACCAAGACTTTAGAAATTGTCTTGAAGAGAACATTGCAAAGGCTGATAAGTCTAAAACCCTTGAAAGCAAGTGGGGCATCCATTTTAGAAAGCGGAACAATAAGAGTTTCTACCAGTCCAAGATTGAAAGTCCCAAAAAGAAAAGCAAAAGCCACCATCTTCCACACATCGATAACAACTACATCCCAAAAAGTCTTGAAAAGCACTGGTTGAAAACCATATACTCCAAGGGATTTATAGGAGCTCATAGAGAAAAAAATGCATTTTTAACCTCATCCATAGACACATGCTTACTCAAGGAGTTGTATAAATCTTAATCAACTTGGGTAATATAGTGCAACTATAAGCTCCCAAGTTGGCAAGGTTCAAAATTTTGAAGAAGATCTTTGAATAAATACAAAGCTTCTTTTTTCAAAATATCTTCATCAATGCATCATAAACCATCGACATTAAGATTTGAGATTTTATTCCTTCTTATGATGACAATTTGAGTATGGAAGAATTTGGTGTTTTTGTTACCAAATTTAATCCATTGCTCTCTTGATTTCTGGTACCACAAAACCTCCTCTTGATGTAAGACTTGGTTTTACATAACCTATAACTTCTTCTTAAGAATAATGAGGTTAACGTAAGGATAAATATCAAGTTGTTTATAGATACCCTTAATTCTAGCCTCAAGGTTCCTTTTCCTTTTAAAAATGTTGCCAAAGACTTCTTCATTAAAAGTAGTGGAGGTATGTAGAAATATTGTTTAGGAGATGGACAATTGAAGTGAAGTACATCTTTATTGAATTCAAAGCATATATTTATAGACATAGATTTTAACTGCTTAGTATATCCACTAAGCCACTATCCCACTAATTAAGCCACTAGATATTAACAACCCATTAACATATTAGATATTAACAACCCACTAACACACTAGATATTAATAACCCACTAACACACTAGATATTAACAACCCACTAACATAATGTTTGACCTATTCTTAAGTTTAACAAACATAACAAACACTGACTACTTCTAAAGTAATCAAAGTCATAAGTTTAACATTCCTTCTTGACTTTGATGTTGCAAATTCCTAGCCTCTTTCACAGAAACTCAAACCTACCTTTAGGCAAAGCTTTTGTGAGAATGTTTGTTGTTTGTTCTTTAGTCTTATAATATTCAAGCAGAACTTCACCTTCCTTTTGTGCTTCTTTGAGAAAGTAGAACTTAATCTTGAAGTACTTAATTTTTCCATGAAAGACTGGATTGTTGGAGATAGAAATAACAGCTTGATTGTCAACAAAGATTTGTGTGCTTTGTTTTTTCAGAAAGTATAAACCTCCAACAGCTTCCTTAACCAAATTGCATGATTTATTGTTGTAGTTGCAACAACATATTCTACTTCTGCTATGCTTTATGTCATCACTTTTTGTTTCTTAGAATTTTGTAAACATTCTAGATCCAAGAGTAAAACAATAACCTTTTGTGTTCTTCATATCATCCACTGATAATACCTAGTCACTATCCAAAAGTCCTGCCTAACCACTCTTTTGGCTAGTTGAAAATCAGCTTCACTTGCATAGTGTAAGAATTTATAAAGTAAACTTACAACATGCAAGATATCTAATGAAACTCCTATAGGTTCCTTTATTAGTTCTCTCATAGCCATCTTCTTTACTAAGCCTTTCTTTTATATTCATTGGTGTTGAAACAACCTTGCAATATTCCATTTGAAATTTCTTGAGAATTTATTTGGCATATTTTTTCTAGCATATGAAAATGTCATTTTCTTGTTGGTTCACTTCCATTCCCAAAAAAATAGGAGATTGGTCCTAGATAAGTCATTTCAAACTCTTGGCACATTTGAGTTTTAGAATTATTAACAAGTTTAACACTGCTTCCCAAGACCAGAATATCATCAACATAAATGAAAATAATGATTAACTCATAACTAACCTTTCTCACATATAGCGTAGGCTTACTTAGACTTTTGGTAAAGCCTATCTTCAAAAGATAATCATTTAACCTGCTATACCAGACTCTTGGTGCTTACTTAAGCCCATACAAAGCCCTTTTTAGAAAGAAAACCTTGCTCTTTGCTCCTTATTGAACAAAATCTTCAGGTTGCTCAACATAAATCTCCTATTGTAGAACACCATTCATGAAAATTGATTTATCATCTAGTTGGAAAACTCTCCAACCATTTTGAAATGCCAATAGCAATATAATGGTATCCAATCTTGCAACTGGAGCAAAGGTTTATGAAAATGAACTCCATAAATATTTGCATAACCCTTCACCACTAAATGAGCTTTGTGTTTGTTGATTGAGCCATATGCATTTAGCTTGATTTTGAATGCCCATTTCACTCCAATAATATTCTTGTTTAATGGCCTATCAACTAACATCCATGTGTGATTTTTTTTTATCCTTTTGAGCTCATCCTTCATAGTCTCAATCCATTTCTGGTCATTGTAGGCTTCGACAAAATTTTCAGGCTCTAGAACATCAATGTTGCACCTTACATAAATATCAGCTAGCAATCTTGTTCCTCTAATAAGCTAATAATCAATATTATCTTTCAAAATTTCTTTAGCATCCAATTTTTGACTTTGATAATTTTTGCTTAAATCCTAGTGTCCATCATCAAAGAAAGTCACATCCCTACTTATAACAATTTTTCTAGATTTTGGCACAAAAACTTTATAAGCTTTTGAGACTTAACTATAGCCAATAAACATACTAGTTGAGATTTTTTGTCCAACTTATCACGTTTAACTCTAGGAGCTAGAATATAACATAAAGAGCAAAAAATTTTGAGGTTTTATAGAGCAGGTTTAAAGTCATACCATGCTCATATGGTGTGGTTTTTCAAGTGTTGTTATTGGAAGCCTATTTAGTAAGAGCACAACAATATTTGCAGCCTTTGCCCATAATTTCTTAGGCATATCTTTATCATGCATCAAGCACATGACCATCTCCATGATTGTTTTGTTCTTCCTATCACTCACTCTATTTTGTTGTGGAGTATAAGGTGTTGTCAATTTATGTTCTATGCCTACATCTTCACAAAATACTTGAAACTGATGTGACATATATTTAGTTCCATTGTTAGAACTGATTGTCTGAATTTCACAATCACTTTATGCTTCAACCAAGGCTTTAAACTTCCAGAATTCATCAGCTAGCTCAGACTTACTTTTCAAGAAGAAAATCCAGCACATTTTAGTGAAGTTATCAATCAATAAAACATAGTACATGCTACCATTCAAGGAAAGTACTCTTTAAGGTCCTGCAATATTTGTATGAATTAATTGCAACTTGTTGGAAGCTCTCCATGTTGAAGTAGAAAATGACTTCCTCACTTGCTTGCCAAACTAACATCCTTTGCAGCATATAACATGGTAGTCGAAGCATGGCAATCCACGAGTAAGATTGTTTTGTTGTAGGAGCTCATTACCTTTCTTATGAAAATGGCCTAATCTTTTATGTCATAATTTAGCATCACTCATCTTTGCTTGAAAAATAACCTGCTCTTTACTTTGAAAATTTAAGGAGAAATTTTTGCCTTTCATTTCAACACTAAAAACTTCTTGACCATTTGCATCATTAACTACACACCTCTTGTCTTTGAATGATACAAAATAACCCTTCTTAAGTAGTTGTCCAACACTAAGCAAGTTTTGATATATCTCTGGTACATAAAGTACATCAACAATTAGTTTTGTACTTGAAACAATTTTGATAAACATTGTGCCTTTTCCTTTTACTGATATGTACTGACCATTCCCAACCTTCAGGTTGGTACGAAAATTATCATCTAGATCCTTGAATAAACTTGCATCAAAAGCATGTGATTAGTACAACCATTATTAATCAACCAATTTTCTCCTAAATTAGTGTTGGAATAATATGTTGCGACAAACAATTGTTCCTCCTCCTCCTCATCAGCAACATTAGCTTCATTGGTTTGTTGTTGCTTACATACTTTCGAGATGTGCCCCATCTTATTGCACTTGTTGCACTTTCTATCAAGTCTCCACCAACACCTTTCTTATGGATGACTTCTCCGATTGCAATATTGACATTTAGGAAATGCACCTTCCTTGCTAAAAGGCTTCAGTAGAATTTTTGTTGTGATTCCTCTGAAAAATTTTCTTCTTCTGGTCCTTGCCTTCTTTCATGGATTGTGAGCAACAAACAATGCACCTTCAACTACTTTCCCTTGCCTAATGATCCTTCACTGCTCTTGGGCTTGTAAGGAACTCACCAACTCAGTAATTCACATGTTGGCTAGATCTTTATTTTCTTCAAGAGAAGAAATTTTTGCTTCATATCTTTCTGGTAAGGTAACCGAAATTTTCTCCACAATTCTCTTGTCAAACATATCTTCACCAAGCATCTTAACCTTGTTTACAATCTCTTCAAGTTTGTCAGCATATTCCCTAACAATTTCTGCTTCATTCATTTGGTGCACTTCAAATTCTCTGTGCAAATTTAAAATTTGAATGTGCTTGGTTTTGTCATCTCCATGATACTCTTTCTGCAAATAATCCCATATCTATTTGGTCAACTTCAAATTCATAAATTTGGTGAATATAGACTCAAAAATAGCTAAAATCAAAGCTAACATTGCGTTGTACATCTTTGTCTTGTTCTCCTTGTACATCTTCATTTGCACTATAGTTAGATTTTCTGGCAACTCTAACACAAATCCTTCTTCAATGACTTCCCAAAGATCTTTTACTTGAAGGTGTATTTCATCTTCACTAACCATAGTTGATAACTTGAGCCTGTGAATTTTGGTACAAGAGTGCTACTAAATTCTTAGAGGTCATATTGGGTTGGTGTTTAGGTATTTCCTCACTAACCTCTCAGGTCCCTCAAGAACATATATAACTTCGATACCAATTTGTAGAATATATTGTTTAGGAGATGAACAACTGATGTCAAGTACATATTTATAAACATAGATTTTAACTGCTTAATATATCCCTTAAGTGACTATCTGACTAATTAAGCCACTAAATATTAACAACTATCTAACACACTAGATATTAACAATCCATTAACACAACATATATTAACAATCCACTATCATAGTGTTTGACTGTTAGTTATTTTTCTTTAATTCGGCAAATGTACCGATTCAATTGTAATATAGTACTTTTTCAAGTACGAATGTCGTATCCACAGGGAACAGTTTCAATAAAGTTTCTTATG
>JAMLFT010001409.1:0-30955 GCA_026544285.1 Pachyrhizus erosus
AATAAAAAATAAAAACATATATAATATAAGAGAAATAAATAAAATTAATTTATAATTTGTTTCTTTAAATTATTTTAACTTAGTTAATGATATAGAATTTAAGTCTTAAATATATAATTATATTAAATATTTTAATTTTTTTTACCAAATTACTTCTAATGGAAGAAAATATTTTATTTTAAAAGAATTTGTTCACATTATATTATTTTTACAAAGTCATGTGTATGTTTACTTATATTTGTGTACATACACTAGACCTCCTAACATTAATGTTAGCTTTCAAATTTGATAAGTAGAACTATGTTAGTTTTTATTGGCTAAGTGGTGATGAACTTATTTTAAATAAACTTAAGTTTAGATAAAAACGAGTTAAAGTAAAATGATTTATATTTTAAAAAATATCTCAAAAGTAGTTTTAATGTAACATTATTAAATCAACACTAAAGGTTTTTTTTTTTTTTTATCACTTCACTCTAATATAAGTTTTGAAGCAAAAATCACATTTGGTCAAAGATAACCAAACATATAACCCTTTTAAAATCATGTTGGAAGCTGCAAACGTGAATTGTAGCGCGCAATATATGTTATTTCATCATTATTTATATTTTTATGAAAAAAAATGCACGGATGGTATAAAGTGTTTGCTTTTATATTATTATTTAATTATAGATTATGATGTATAATAAATTTATTAATTTTGATAATAATTATTTTTAAATTATATAGAATATAAATATAATTTTTAATTAATTGATGATACAAAATGTAAACTAATAATGCGTTTCTATTATTATTTTTATTTAGAAAATAAACAACTTAATTAAAAGATGTAATAGGTTGACATAGAATCATTGTTTTTTTAATTATTTAAGTTTTTGTTTTTTTTTAAAATATAATATTATTATAAATAATAAAACTCTCCTCAATCAAATTAACATAATTATATTATTTAAAAAATAAATATTAAAAATATTTTTATGTAATTAACTTAAATTTATTAAAAGTTAATAAATTTAAAAGATCTTATTTTTAAATTAAGAAAAAATTAAATAATATGTAAAATCATCAAAATAAATAATTTTTAATAAATGCTAATTAATTAAAAATAAGTATTAAAAAGAGAATATGAGAAAAAGTTTTATTAACATTTCTTTATTTAATTAAGGTAAAATGATTTTGTACCATTCAACTCCGTCTTGTAAATTTTTAGTTAGTGTGTACCAATTAAGTTTATATTTATATTTTGATTTATATTATATGTTTTTTTAGGAATCTGATACCAAATAATTTATAGTATATTATTTTATTTTGTTTGCTTCACCTAGTTCTTCTCGCTCGGTTTATGAATTGCAATGCCAACGATATCATCATCAGCTATGGTAGTGAAGTAGTTGGCCAGTTTGAAAGGCAAAATTCTAATAACACCCCACCAACATCTTGTAAGCTCCGCCTTCATAAAATCATCTAACTATATACCCATATATGCAAGCTTTGATTCACCATTCCCTTTTCCTTCGAACCACTTCTTCTGCTTCTACTTCGCTTTGCGCTATGTCTTCTTCTCTCGCTCTTCCTTCCACTCCTTTCTTCGCCCCTTCCACCAATGGAAGAACCCTCGCTCTCCATCGATCTAGGGTTTCCATGAGCGTCTCCGCCGGATCTCAAACTTCCGTCCGCGACGCTTTCTTCGCCGATTACAAGGCCTCCACTTCCTTCCTCTTCCCCGGCCAGGTACACTCTCCCTCCGAATTCAAAACGGCCTCGTTTCCATTTTTTAATTTTCTTTTTATAAAAAAAAGTGATGTTGTGTGATTGTAGGGTGCTCAAGCTGTTGGAATGGGGAAAGAAGCTCGGAATGTGCCTGCTGCTGCGGTTTTGTTCCACAAGGCAAATGACATATTGGGGTACTTACTTTACCGGCTTAATTTATAACCATTTTTTTTTATATTATTGTTTTATCTCTCATACGTGCTTTCTCTATTCAGCTTTGATCTTCTTGATATATGCATCAACGGGCCAAAGGAAAAGCTAGATTCGACCGTTATTAGCCAGGTATATACTTCAACGCTTTTCTTAAACTATGTGTTCAGTATAAACTAGCAATATGCTATTCCCATTTGGCTTAGGCTAGGTTTGGATTGGATTGGTAGAACAGAGGGAAAGTTGCTGAAATCTATTTCATATCATTCCTACCAATCCCCCCCAATTTGGGAGATATCGGATGAAACCAACTTTTTGGTTATTAATTTCCCTATATATGAACTTCGTCATCATTCCGTTCACTTCACAATCAATTGAACGGAACTTTCCTCCCTTCTACTATAAATATTTAAAAAATGGTGTAGTAATTGTATTTCATGTAAAAATGTTCTGTAAAGGATGTAAAAAATGGTTCAATAATGTTGGGGTGAATTATCATTTAACTCCAGTTAAGCTGTAATTTATATTATTTTACTGACTATTTATTGTTTAAGATACTCTACCTTCAGTAAGGAAATAATCCTTGGACTGCTATTGCTATTGCTTGAAACTCAAAAGGCAAGTGCATGTTTTATGTGCATAAATGGTATATAGAATAATGTGCTGGAAAGTTGCATGCCATTTCTGGTTCAACAATTAATCTAATATAGATACTTTTAAAACTGAGTATCATTCCAACATAGTAGAGCACTATGGAGTGGCTTATATGCAAAATGCAAAATAACTGGTCAATGCATTTTCAATTTAATGGTTGGAAGTTGAAGGGAAAATACTTCTGGTGGACCACTTCGGAATCCAGTTCAAAAACGTGTGCCCTTAGCTATTATGTTTCACCAAATTAAAAAACATGCAAATGTCAAAAATCTTTGATGTTAACTTCTAAAAGGAAATGGGAGCAGGAGCCCTAGAACTGTAACTCAAGTGCACTAAGTCACTGCAGAACTACTTGATCCTGGGGGTCAAATCCCACCTGGGCCACTTTGCCTATTCTTTTGCATCCAGTTCCCTCCTCGCAATGCCTTAGACCTCCTTTGCCTTCGTATTCAAGATTCTTTGTAATGCAAATACTGAATAGGTGTATTGGCTATAAACATCTTTTCTGATTATGATACGAAACTAGCAACAATACATAATTCCATTCCTGATGAAGTTTCTGTTGTTAATAAAGATTGCCATAGATGCAATGTTTACCATTGATCTCTGCTTCTTCAGCCTGCTATTTATGTCACAAGCCTTGCTGCTGTAGAGCTGCTACGTGCAATTGAAGGAGGTCAGCAAATTATTGACTCAGTTGATGTTACATGTGGTTTAAGCCTGGGAGAATATACTGCTCTGGCATTTGCTGGGGCTTTCAGGTGAGTTGCCAAAAGTAATTACTATTTATTACAATGATTTTTTTTATTGTTTTCCCTTACATTCCCTCAATTTTTTTCCCCATATATCAAGAAATCCTCACAAAATAAAAGCATTATTAGTAATTATGGCTTGTGTGCCTTTTCATCTTTGGTCATGACATTTCTCTATTTAGAACAAACCTTTACTTTGAGGCTCACAGTGGTATTAAAGAAACCAACTGGATTGTGTGAGTACCAATCATGGGTTTTCTGAATTTGAATAATTGACTTAAGGTTTGCTGTTTGCTTCAAATCTCATCGGTACCTTGCAACGAAATTATTTGTGGCCTATGGGAAAAGAGTCTACCTATAAAAAGTTTAGGACCATTCTTTGTCAATTTGCAGCATATGGGGGAATGAATAATTATATAACCTCTGTAATTTTGCACGGGTCGTGTGACTAAAATGTCCTTTGAGTGGTTTTTTTTAAGGTTCAACTTTCTTTAAATTGACATGCCGTTGACCCTTTGTATTTAATTTGACTTTTAAGCTTTGAAGATGGACTCAAGTTGGTCAAACTGAGGGGAGAGGCAATGCAGGTAAGAAATATCTGGTAGCTGGTCTAGTTTCTTGTCTCACTTCAACTTGTTTGGATTCTAATGTGTATCTTGGGAATGGATTCTGTTCTTTTTCCAGGATGCTGCGGATGCTGCTAAAAGTGCTATGGTTAGTGTGATAGGACTGGATTCGGAGAAGGTCCAACAATTGTGCGATGCAGCCAATCAGGAAGTTCCTGAAGCTGAGAAGGTTCAGATTGCTAATTACCTGTGCACAGTAAGGTTCTTGTGAATCTACCTTTTTACAAGCTCAGGCAAAATTCTATTTCTAGATTTTATAACCAGTAGCTTCTTCTTTGGAATGTGTCGTGTTTTGGTAGGGAAACTACGCTGTCTCTGGAGGATTAAAAGGAGTAGAAGTTCTGGAATCCAAGGCAAAGTCTTTCAAGGCTCGAATGACAGTATGACTTTCCCCCTAATCTTCTCTTTTCAATGCCACCTTTCCTCAAAGAAATAATGCCTTTGCCTCTCTGTGGCAGGTGCGCCTAGCTGTTGCTGGTGCTTTCCACACTAGTTTTATGGAACCAGCTGTGTCAAGATTGGAAGCAGCATTGGCAACAACAGAAATCAGAACCCCGAGAATACCAGTCATCTCCAATGTGAATGCTCAGCCACACACAGACCCTGACACAATAAAGAAGACATTGGCACGTCAGGTATGCTGGTGATACTTGTTTCTATCCACCATGAAGACATGAATGGGAAATAATTGCATCTTTAATGCAATTGGCAGGTTACTTCACCTGTTCAATGGGAAACAACAGTGAAGACTCTTCTAACCAAGGGTCTGAAGAAAAGCTATGAACTGGGACCCGGAAAGGTAGTAAATCTCCTAACTTTATAAATCTCAGTACTCTTAACTTTATAAATCTCCTCATTTTTGTTTTGTGAACTCGTTTCAGGTTATTGCTGGAATCGTCAAAAGAATGGACAAAGGCGCTGATATTGAAAATATTGGTGCTTAAGAAGGCTGTGGGACCTTGCTCCCCTCTTCGGTTGCCAACGAACACAACTGATATATAACATTTTTTGAGCTAAATAAGGAGAGAATGCTGGAACTTGAAGCTTTGTAAGCAAGGAGCAGCTAGTGTCGGATTTGAAATTGGATACCAGTTTTGGAGTTAATTATAATTCACGAATTGACATTACCATGAACGAGTTAGATAAGTGATTGTACTCGGCGCTAGAAATTTTCATTTTTTTGTAATCTTATACAATGTATCTCGGAGTTAATTAATCTCTGCTTCTTGGTACCAAATATAGCTTTTAGCCTTTAAGTAGGCTTAATAATAATTAGAACGAACAATACTTCCCATACAATTGTTTTTGCAGCTATAATTTATTTTGAAGAGGTATTTCTAATGAGAAAATGCACCCGAACATAACTCCAGTAGAAACAATTTTAAAGTATCTTGCACGTTGAGTTTCAATACAAAATTGCTTCTATTTTCTAAGATCAAAATTTGCTAACATACAATTTTATTTCGAGTACGAAATTCTAAAAATATTCATCCAAAAACACTCGCTTAGGATGAGTAAGAAGAGAAATTGAAGACAAATTCAAAACTGGAATGCATAGAACATGGCACCAATCTATCTAATTTTCCTTCAAGTGTTTGACGATTGTCTCAATCTGCGAAGCTGATCGATCCAGCGATCATCGGGATCTCTAGCGGCCCAATCTGGAACCCCTCCGGCGAAGGACACTCCGCGCATCGCCTCCATCACTCTCGTCGCGTTCTCCGCCGTGAGCGGTGCATTCCGCCGGTTCTCGTCTTCTCTCAGCGCCCTTTCGAATTCCTCTCTGCTCCTCCGCTCCTCCTCTTCCTCCTCCTCTTCGTCGCTGCTGCTCTTCTCTGCGCCATCGTTCAGATCCAGAGACGAGATTCCGTTCTCCTCTGCGTCGTGCATGGCGAATCCGTTCGGAAGGTGCCGGAACTCGCCGCCGTGCTCGCCGTCCGAGCTCCCGTTGTCTTCCACGGCGGAGATCGGCTGGTAATATTCTGGCGCGTCATCAGAATTCGCGTCAGAGTCGCTCCCGTTTCCGTTTTCTGCGCATACCAAAACGAAAAGGTAATCAATTCACACAAGCGGTTGAAAAAAAAAATTTCTGAGAAAAAAATAAATAAATAATGAAAGGATTTGTTTGCCTTCGATAAAATTAATGGCGCCACCGTTCATTTCTGCGACTTGGAAGTGACGAGTAACGAGTGACGACGAGTGAAGACAGAACGTAGAGAGGAAAGAAATGTTAAAATTTTGAAAGATATTTAAAATAAAAATTTGAAATATTTTTGGTAAAAAGCAAAAATTTATAAATATTTTGCACCAGCCGGGAATCGAACCCGGGTCTGTACCGTGGCAGGGTACTATTCTACCACTAGACCACTGGTGCTTGTTGATGATTTAATGCATGTTAAATATATATTCAATATTGATGGTGGCAAAGTGAAAATGATGATAAACGTTGATTTTCATGGCAGTGTGTGAAGGACAGAGGTTATTGAGGTTGAAGCGGGAAACAATGGCAATTCCCATGTTGAGGGCTGCAATGATTTCTCATTCTCAATCTCAACCACTCATTCATTCCATATCTACTATTGATGAAACCGCTAAGAGGAGGAAGAGAGTGGTGTTCTCCTCCTCCTCTTCTTCTTCTTCAGAACTTAACCCTGTAATTCGGTTAGTTATTATTCACTTTTTGATTCTTGATGCTTTTTTGGGCCTTTCTTGAACATAGGTTTTGGCTTGGTTTCTGTTGCTGAGGTTGTAGGTCAGAGGTATCATTTTGTGTTGGGACATGCCTCATTCCACATCCAAAAAAGGTAGTTTCAATCCAACTGAACTGAAGCACATGCATACCAAGCCACTTTAATCCTTTGTTGTTTGTGAGTAATAACATCATTGTAGACACAACGCATGTTCTGTTTGCTAAATCCTGGTCTTTCTTTCTAAAGGTTAACACAGGTGGGGAAGATGCTTTATTTGTGAGCAGCTATAATGGGGGAGTTATTGCTGTTGCTGATGGTGTCTCTGGGTATGCTACTTTCTTAGTATCTGATTGTTGCACAGTGGAAGACTTGTAAACAGAAAAGAAAGAACCCCCAGACTAAAAAGCTTCGATTTTGATAACTAATTAAGAATTTAAATGGTGCTGTGTTGCTTCATATTGATGTATTGTCTATGTGATATGGCAAAACCTGTTTTGACTGGTGCTTTTTTCCTGTTATGTGTTGCAGTTGGGCTGAAGAGGACGTGGATCCTTCGTTGTTCCCTCGTGAATTGCTTGCTAATGCTTCCAATTTTGTAGGAGATGAGGAGGTAGCATAACATAAACACACTTTCTGATGAGGAATATTGCTCAATTAATTACCAGTATTTTTGGTTTTTAAGTACATTCAGTTCTTCAAATTTAAACTGTTTTTCTGTCTATTTAAGAGCAGCATATCAATAAGAATGCTTCTATGCATGTAATATTGTTTGCTAACAACACAAACTTGTGAAATATTGATGGATTTAGCAGGTAAACTATGATCCACAAATTCTTATAAGGAAGGCACATGCTGCTACTTCCTCTACAGGCTCAGCGACTGTGTAAGTTTATCCTATTTAATTTGGATTGCCAATTTGGAGAAATGTGTTCAAACATTAACTTGCATGTTCAAACATCTGTATTTTTGTCCAAGAAGCATTGTTGCTATGCTGGAGAAAAATGGGACTCTGAAGATTGCTAATGTTGGGGATTGTGGATTAAAAGTCATACGTAATGGTAATATTATGTGCTATATTTTATCTTATCATAATCTTTTCTAAAACATGTAATGCAATTTGCTCGATGTATTTTTTTTTCCTGCCTTTTTTTTTTTTCCTTTTTCTCTCCACAATACTCAGTCTCTTCTCCAATTTTGAGAACTTGAATATCCTTAGGTGCTTTTTTCAGGTCATGTAATTTTTTCCACTTCTCCGCAAGAACACTACTTTGACTGTCCATTCCAATTAAGCTCTGAGAGAGTTGGGCAAACATACCTTGATGCTGCGGTACCCTTTAATAAACATATTCGTTGCTACTATTGTTTAACTTTCTTTTCCCTTTCCACTTTGTCTGTCTTGATTCTTCAAACTATGCAAGATTTCTAAATTTTTTTAAAAAATATTATTTTTTTCATATTTCATGCCTGTGCTTCTTTCTGGTCCTGAACTTGCCTCGGTGAAGTGAGAGAGCAGAGTAGGAACCAATGAATAGACATGGGAGGGGAAAGAAAGATTTTATTGAATTGAATGGAAAGAACAAAAAATAAGAGAGAAATCTCTCCTCCAAGAGTTTCCCTTCACTAACAGAAAAAACTCTATCTACAGATGATACAAGCTAGAATGAATTCTTTCCCCTTACATCCACCTATTTATTTCACTTATTAACGCCCTAACTAATTAATCAATATCCTAACTGTTTTAACTACCTCCCCTTTACGATAACAGGGGGAGAAGCAGACAAGACAAATAACCTTTTTGTTTTGGCATTGGAAAATTAATTCTTGTACATTCTAATGAGAGATATCTGTGTTTCAATGTAGATTTATGGTTGAGATTAATTTAGACGCACATTGCAATCATGTTCAACAGTTCAAAATTAATTCTACTCAATCTTAATTAGTTAATATAATTACCTTATGGAATAATCCAGTACTACAGAACTAAATTTTGTATCCTTATAGTTGTGTCTTGAGCTCTCATGTCAGTCAAACTGTTGGTTCTGGGGGGCACAGAACCTCCTTTATTGTTGTCCACACTGTATTCTCTCCAGGATTTGTGCTTTAAGTATCATTTTAAAAATGATGGTTTGGCTGGGGTGAAGGGCAATATATGTATTACCTTTATTGAGTCAGAACTCAATACAAGACTTTCCAAAGGGGGTAATCTCATTTTCCAGTTTAGATAAGTTTGGTTCTTCTGCTTTATTTTCTTTTACTAACCTCTGCTGGAAAATAGGTAAGCAATGTGGAGTTGATAGAAGGAGACATAATTGTCATGGGATCTGATGGGCTTTTCGATAATGTTTTTGATCATGAAATTGTTCCAACCATTGTTAGATACAAAGATGTTGTAGAGGCTGGTATTGTCTTCTTGATTAATCAGTTTGATGAATCTTGATGGTCATATGAGTTTCACTAATTTGAAATTTATTTTGTTGCTAGCAAAGGCATTAGCTAACTTGGCAAGCAGTCATGCAATTGATTCAAATTTTGATTCTCCCTATTCGTTGGAAGCCAGATCAAGAGTAAGGAAAGAATAGACTTCCTTTGCTTAACAGAAAATAATTTGTTTAAAGAAAATGATGCATTCCTTTTATAATTTTCTGTTTTTTTATTCATTTTGGAAAATAATTTCTTGTTAGGGAAATCACTTTCTCATTCTTGAAACGAGTTGCAATCATGATTATCAAACTCTCGAGTTATCTCTTAAACTCTTACGAGCCCACGTACACAGTACGAGTTAACCCGTTAATGAACTTTTTTTTGTAAGCTCAAAATAGACTTTAGGTAAACTTTTGCTAGCTTGTTAGTTGAAGACCGAGTTGGCGAGTTGGTTAAAAAAAATTAACCCAAAATGCTTTAGTTTTGGTGTTTTTTCGTACATTTTGAGTTTTGTGTCTCGATCCTGAAACAAACTAAGCAAATCCTCGTTCCCTTTAACTCGGGATCCAAAAATGAAGGTCTCCAAACATATCTTTCTCTCCTTTCTCTCCTTTCTCTCTCAATCTCAAATCGTTATTTTCTTTTTCAGTCATGATCTATTTTGTTTCAATCTCACACTTTCACTTGCAAATCAATTCTTTTCTGGTGAAGATGCGATTCTGTTTTGGTTAAGGCTCCATTTTTGTTTCAATGAAGACTCTGATTTAGTTTAACCTATTCATCCTATCTATAATTTTTTCCAATTTATTGTTAGCTTGTGGGTAATTGATTTTTTTTAATTGTTGGCTTATTGGTTGTCTCTGTTGCTGGTTGTTTTATTCATGTAATATACTGCATTTCACTAATTTTAGTGATTTTATTTGTTAAATTATTTTTTTTTTTTTTTGTGTTTGATATTGAATACGATCAATTTTAGTAAACTATTATGTTATTTATAGGTATTCTATTATTTATTAATACAAAGTAATCTCTTACGAGTTTACGAGTTGTGTTTGCAGATCTCACACAAGTCTACATAGACTCTCGAGATTGATAACTTTGATTGCAACCATTAACCATGATCGGATTCCATTGACAATATTGCCATAACCATTTTTTTTTATTATGTTTTCTTAACAACTTTCCAGGGTATTGAGCTCCCCTTATGGAAGAAGATTCTTGGAATTAAGCTTACAGGTGTGTCATAAAATGTTTTAAAACAACTTTTCTTTTTTCCTTACATGTGGCTGACCTTACTTTTTCTATTGTAACAGGTGGAAAGCTTGACGACATCACTGTAATTGTTGGTCAGGTTGTGAGTTCGTGAGATTTGCTATTTAAGCTAATGAAGAAAACAAGGTCCCGATTGCTGAGATCATTAGAGCAGGTTTGGCCAAGTATATTGCGGCAACTAAATTTTGGTGATGCTCTGAGAAATAAGGATCTATTCATGGAAGTGAGTTCTCCTGCTTAGCCATGAAGCCTGTTATGCTTCATGCATTGAGAAAGCCTGTCTGAGATATTCATTCAAAAATAGTTTTATGAAATGTTATAATTTGTTTGTCCCTGATAAATTGGAGAAGCATGATTGTGAATAACAGAAAAAACAACCAGCAACAGCGAGCAAAAACTTGCAAGGTATTTCTAGATGAGGAGCTTATACGATACATTATGCATTTCACTTGCTGCGATGCATATCATATTTGTATTAGGTCATAGTCTTTCGTAATTAACATAGTCTGACATAATTATTGATAAGCATGTGTGGTAAAAGTTTAATTTTGAGGTTTGTATATGAAAAGAATCTATTAGAAAAATTAATCTTTTAAATAGATTTTATTATTTCAAATAATTAATCTTTGTTTTCGGTTGATAAAGCTTGAGTTCATAAAAGAAAAAAATGGTTATTGGAAGCCATAAAAAGAATAATCAAATGATTTTATTAATGCTTTAATGCCCTACTTTCGTTCCTTTCATTTTGGAAATTCAAAGAATTGGCATATGGACTCATTTTGGAAATTTAGTTTGTGTTAGCTGCATATTTCGTTGTAATTTCTTCTAAAGCGGGAGATTTAAATGTAATCTAAGTGCGTGTTTCTATATAATTGGGACAAATCACACTTGTTTAGGATGAAAGAGTTTGAGTTACGTAATCGGTCTTGGTCGCAAATATGCTTCTAATGAAAAGAGTTTATGATGTGCAATCAATTTTCTTTTCTATATCTTTCTAACGAAAAGAAATGTCAGGCAAAGTAATCCTTGCATCAACATATGTTTATTAGATACAAGTAATATAAAACCCCACAAAATGACATTTGAATAACCTCAACAAAAATTGTTATATTTATATTTATATTGTAGTTTACCTTGATTTTTTATTTATTTATTATGTTTAATACTCTAAATTGTAAACTTGCGTGAGACCTATGCATGCAAGGGCATGGAAGAGTGCCATCCCCATTGAGCCCCCATGTAATGTATCCATCCTTTTTAACTAATATCTTTTAAGACAACATCCCCAATTGACCTAATCATCACTTTCAAAACTATTTAATCCGTAGAAGCCCTACCATAAAATAATGTCTAAGATAAATTCTCCGATGAAAGACCAGGACATCTAATTCAAATGGGTGTTAGAGCTAGTTATATTATTAGTTAGTCAGCGAATTGTAGTGAGTTTTACACACATTAAGAAAAAAAAATATTTCAAGAAAATAATATTTATTATAAAATAATTTTATTAAATTTTTTTTCTTAATTTCAATAAATATATTATTAAGTATTTCAATATAACAATATTTATTAGATGACAAAACTAAAATAAATTTTTTAATATTTTTATTGAAAAATAAAAACATAAGCATTTTAGAACATTTTTATAAATCTTAAACTACAATTATTTTAGAATGGATGAAGTGTCATTTTAAATGTTTTAGTCTTTCTTAAAATATCTACCATTTAAAAAAAACTAAAAAATATTAATTATTTTTTAATAATATCTTCATTTATTAATATTTCACCTACATATTCTAAAGGGATTCACAACTACATTTATCTTTTTTTTATTAAATATTTTAATCAAAAAAAGATTTTTTTTAGGATCAAATAAGATCATTTTATGATAGTAACTTATGCAATTAATAAATTTTTTTAGTGTAGATTATCTTGAAAAACAAATAATATGAAACAAAAAAAGTAATGTTTTAGAATCATTAAATATCAAAATCTAAGTATAGTACTTTAAATATTTTTTGTTTCTCAATTAAAGTTAGATTTTTATTTCAACAATCACTGTTAACTCTTGTTGAACTTCGTTGTCCAAGTTATTAAGGTAAAATACTTAAGTTTTATCCATTAAAGGATTCTCTTTTTCGAGAACTAACTCACCAAATATTTACACGATGAAAGTTAATGCATGATTAATTTGAAGTTTGATTTATGACATTTTCGATCAAGAACATATGACTTATCCATGAGTTCTTAAATTATTGTGGTCTCTTTCTTTTTATTCTAGATTAAAAATCACGAGTGTCTTTCAACTCAATTTAATTAGAAACTAATGTTTTTAACTATACATGATTATTGTTGAGTCAAAAAATTTTTTACACACAAAGAAAATCAAACACGACTTCTCTTATTAAATAAATCATTATCCCACATGTGAACATAGCGGGACCTACACCACTCCGTCAACTCTATGGGTTAACTTATAGTGTGCTTTGTATTATTACATAAGATTTAAAAACTCCAATAAATTTATTTATTCTAATAGTGAAATTCTTAAAAATTTTAAATAGAACCCACAATGGACCTCACAACTTTATACTTTTATTTACATTTTTATTTGAAATTGAAAATAGTATTAATTTATATTTTAATTTTAAAATAATATATGTGTGTGTTAAAATTAGATCCTTGAATTTTTAAATTGGTAAAAGCCTACAATTTTTGTGTGTTTGGATACATGTTAGATATAAACATCTATGAGATTTCCACGTTAATTTGAAAAAATATGCATAAACTATTATCAGTTGTTGCAATTACTATTTAGACGTGGATAAAGTTGAATCTAAAGGAGTATCAAATAAGTACTTTAAGTCAATATTTTCTAGCTTCAATTTGCGACCATTGATATGCCTCTCAATTTTGTTTCTCCCATTTCAATTCACTATGTACAGCTGGAACTTCACACATGTTCTCAAATTGTCCACAAGCACCACCTCTCTCTATATCATTCATTTTCAAGCTTATTCATTCACTTTGTACATCAAGCTTGCAAAGACGAAGAAAAATGTTTAATTTTGAAAGAAGGATGGTAATGGTAGAGCTCATAGGTTTGACAGGAGGAGGGTTTGATCTCTATCTCTCTCATTGATCATACATCTCAAATAAGGAAAGAGAAATGTTGGGGTTCTATAAGGATGATTGTGTCATTAGATGATTTCTACGAAATTGTATATTTAGAATTTATTTTTTTATAATTTTTTTACTACTTAATAGAACACTCATTGTAAGTTTAGTTTTTCTGCTAGTGTATTTGTAATGATTGAAGGTTTAATTTTTATAAATTTAGCTTCAAAAAATTTAGTACCATGATACAAGGTTATTTTCATTTTGATCTACTTATTTTTTATTGTTATTTTTTATTTTTTTCTCTCTATAATTTTTTTTCAATTTTAATTCCTGTAATTTTTTTCTGTATTTCTATACATTTTTTCTTATTTGATTTTAGTCTTTTCACTATATGATGAGTTAGATATCTATTAGATTTAATGATAGGATGAAACATAGTAGGGATGAAAATGAGAAAAAAAAAGGATAAAAATCAAAACACCTTTATAGTATAAAAATTGTTGAATTCTTTTAAAGAATATTTTAAAAGGACAAGTCCCACAATTTCTATAATAGTTTTGTCTCTCTAATTTATATAACAACCTATGATATAAGTATTCAAAGTAACTAACAAAAGATGGAAGTCTCATGCTCTTGAGTTTGGACTTTGTGGGCCTATTGTGGTGCAAATCAACCAATTTTCCCTCCCTCCCCTGCACATAAAATAATGAGAATTCTTATGAGATTATTTTTTTTGAATTTAAATTTTAAATTTAAAGTTTAATGAAAAAATCTAGTTTTTAATGGGCTAATTTAATAAGGATTAATTATAGAAATTAGGAAAAAAAATTATGTTACTGTTTTTAATTATTTTCTTAATGCTTATTTTAATTATCATTAATTATTTTAATTGTTGTGTTAATTATCATTCTACTATTTTAGTTTATCTTAAAAGTTTTTGTTGAATCTCAGAGAACTTGCATGACATATCGTGAATAAATCCTATAAGATAGCAATGATACGTCCCATAAAACTATATTTTTATCATGTTTGTTAACCTATTTTTTACAACAGAAATTGATATTATTTTATTTTAAATATGTATGCATTATCTTTGAATTTTTTCAGATCTAATAATAAAAAATGTTTGAATAAGTCTACTTAAGAAAATTTCGTTGGTAGAGATGCTAGACATTAAGAGAATGTGATTGTTAAACTACCCAACATACTTTGTGGTTTACTTATTCCCTTTATCCCTCCTCTAGACTTCTTCAATTCTACCTCTATAGAGATTGCTAATCTATAATGGATTTGGTGATTATCCAAACTTAACGTTTGCTAATATTTCTTTTTTTTTTTTCAACATTTTTTTAACTTCATTTTAGATGTAAAGATGTTGCGAATATGGAGAAAAATGAAAACCAGTAGACCCATTTGGTTTGTAGAATGGGTGAGAGAAAATTGTTGTACCACTTTGGGCGAAATATTATATGGGTTTGAGGAGGCCATTTTTACAGGTGAAATTTACTATAAAAAAACATTTATTAATAAGTACTCATACTTCTACCAGAGTTAAAATTCTAAGTATATAAAAAATCAAAGACAAATTAATAGATATGTTATCACATGTTAAAACATTTTTTTATGAAGCTCCAAACAAAAGGTGTGATTTTTCCCGACAAAGTTTGGCATAAAAGGTTGGCATAAAAGGGCATAGGCTAGGACATGGTGTACCTCTAAACAAACGACCTTCTAGTTTTAGTAAAAGAAGTAGGGTTCCATAGGAATCGCCCACGCCTTCCATCTATTTTTCAAATAGTGGTCCTCATGATGGTTTCATATTAGTAATTATTTTTATTTTATAATAATTTAATTTTATAATTAGTAAATATTTTTAATATATCAATTATGTTATAATTAAATTTTATAGTAAATAAATATCTTTCAATATTAAACTATATTTTCAATTTATAATGAATAATTTATATTATGATATATGATTATTTTTTTTAATTATTGATATTTTTTAAAAAATGTTAAAATTTAACTTAGATATAACGATAAAAAAAAAAGATAAATTGAAAGAGATGAATAATTAAGAAGATACATTTATAAATAAAAATAAAATAATATTCGTTTGAGATAATTGGCAACAAAATTTTTAGTTACAAGATTATTATGTGAATTGTATATCCAAAAAAAAAATTAAGAAAGTATAATTGAGAGGCGAGATCCATACTTTTTAAGGGGTGTATTTTAAATTACAAGATACGAATAAATTTTAGTTTAAAACCATATTAAGAATATATAATTAAAAAGTGGACTCACTTTTGAAGATGAATTTAAATTTTACTTCAAATTGTTGTAATATAATCTAATGCTTCATATATTTTTTAAAATTTATACTCATTTAATAATTATATTAATAATAAATTTTGTTAAATTAATGGATAATCTTTTATATAATATTATATTCTATATAAATTCATATTATTTATTTTAAAATATGTAATAAAATATATCCTAATTTTAGTTTTCATTACTTTTTTAATTTTAAAATTTAATTATACATAAGAAAAATGTTAACAACACACTTTTTAAGATAATTTTTTTTTTACAAAAAATAAGAAACAGAAAATTACATAACATAATTTTTTAATATAACTTAATTATTGAAAATCACAAAATTACATAAGTGTCACTCCCTATTTAAAGAACCATGTTCATGATTTTTGTAATTTTTACTAAATTTTATTGAATAAGAAATATGTTGTAAGAAGTATGATTGGAAATATTGTTGACACTCCTTATAAACATAATGTCAAATACTACAAATAGGAGTGAATATAAATTAGATAAAGAATATTTCATTTAAATAGACTTAACTTATTTAAAAAAATCTAGCAAACAAGACTTAACTTATTTAGGTTTAACATGATAGATTTTTCTAAGTTTAATTTGTCCTATTAACATAACTTTAAATAAACTAACCAACTAATAGTTTAGTGGAAAAAAAATCTCTATTTAAAGTAAACTTTAAATAAAAATTAAAATTATTACTACTCAACCATATAGATTAGTATTTATAAAAATCTAGTATTTTTTTATATATAGTATATAAGAGTCTAGTATAACCTATTTATATAACAAAATTATTTTTAAAATTTAATGTCACATTCAAAATAACTTATTTAAAAATCTATTTTATAAAAATGTTACTAAATAGAACATAATATAATTACTTAAATATAATTTAACAAATATTGATTTTTTTTTTATAAACCACCCATAAACAATTGGAGTTACACATAATTGGATTTTATATAGTTTAGTTTCTTAAATTTTTAGATTTCTATTTTAAATTTTAAATTTTTTTTTCTTATCCTTACTTTTAATTTTTAATTTTTTTTTCATTTTTACTTTTAACCTTTCATCAAGGATTAAAAATAAAGACAAAAAAAATTCAAGTGATTAAAAATAACAAAAAAAAATCAAGAACTAAAAATGAAAATTTTTAAAAAATTCAAAGACTAAAAAAATTAGTAAAGCCTACATAATTTTTTCCTAACATATTTTCGTAAGTTTCGAAGGCGAAGTTGCAAATGCTCCCCTTCAATCTTTTAAACAACTATTGACTTTTCTTTTATAGTTGTTTTAAATGCCACACTCCCTTTTCAAATAAATATTTACATTATAATGTAATTATTTTAGCTTTCATTTTTACAAATGTAATAAAAAATATGTAATATAAAAAAATGAAATCAAAGATAAATATTTCAATATAATAGACATTTAATTTACAATTTTCATGTGTGCTTAACATTTATCAAAATATAAATATGAATGTAAAGTCTCATAGATAAAATAAATAATATATAAATAAAAAAATTCATAAATCTAATGAATTTGGATAATTCAACGATAAAAACAATCGACATGTCTTATTAAATAACATCGATTAAAAAAAACTTTGTTAATTAAAATGTCAATATACTTAATATTTTTAATTAAAATATGATATTAAACTCATTTATATAATTTACTTGTAAACCATTACAATCACTAACTAAAAGAGAGAAAGTGAAACAAAGACATCTACATCCCAACATATTCTTTAATCATGTCATCCCAATCCCACTTAAGGGAATGCATATATTCAACCAACAAAACCACTATATATTGCATCAAGTTTGAGTCACCCAACCAATGATTTTGGTTATTCATCCCATAATTTCATTAATTTTTCATTTTATATTAAATTCCATATATTCCCAATTGAAACGCTAGCAAACAACAAGCCTGTCATATCCATGCCTAATAGCCTATGTCACTTATATAGAAGGTGCATGGCAAGTTTTTTTCCCCCCCTATTTATTTTAGAAGCAGTCAGGTTGAAAGTACAGTCAAACATAACCGATTATATGTATAATTAATTATAAAATATTTTTTAGTAAAAATTTAGATTTTAATACGTCATACTGTAAAGGTTTAGTCTATTACGTTAGGCTCAATTTCTATTAGTTGTATGACAAAAAAACTATTACATAACTTAGAGTTATTTAGTGTCAACTGGTTTTTATTAGACACATAATTAATTTTTTGAGTTAAAAAATATTTTAGTCTTCAAAATATTAACTTGCAGTGATTTTAGTCATTTAAAAATAATTTTATTATACTTTATTTTTAAAAAATTAAAATTATTCTTTTAAATTCTTTATTTAAGTCTATTTTTTTATTAAATGTAAGTTCTCTCCACCTGTTTTAAACTTATTGTCAATCAACCTTTTAATTTTGTTCCTAAAATCATGTTCCACCAACAACAGATATAATATACAAATTTAATCGTATATATTTGTTTAAAAATAATGAGATTGTAACATGATTTTTATTATTTTTACAGGATACATAGAATGCTAATATTAAAAATGAAAATGTCAAGAATGAAATAGTAATTGTAGTAATTTTTTTGGTTAAAAATTTAATGAAGCTAAATAAAGAATATAAAAGAAAAAAAAATGAAAATCTCACAAGCTAAATCAATAAATAAACTTAATTTCAAAAGACTAAAACTAACGTGAACCAATATTTGAAAGATTTATATTTTTATAAATAAAAAATAAAATTAAGTATGATCTAGAGATAAACTAAAAGCACATAATGTGTGATTCTCAGACCTTACAATAATTTTCTGAGAAGGTTCATGTGAGATAGCTTTGGACAACAAATGGCATGAGCAATTGTCTGGTCCACCCTGCTGATCTTAAATCAATTGCTTTGCACACCTACCAATATAGTGTCATCAATAATGCACTATATGCCATTCAAGCATACCATTTCAACAAACTTTGAGCTAACTAGCCATAGCTAAAGGCCTAAAGCATGCTATACGACCAATATGATATAATATAAGGATCAAACATTCGTACATGTCATTCAAGTTTCAGATCAAGAAAAAGGGAGATTGACTCTGACTAAAGGAAAAGTATTAGTGTTATCAACTTAAATTGCCAAAGAATCCACACATCAAACCGCAAAATAGGCCTTCAAAAGGTCATGTATAACACAAACTTTTGTTTCCGCATTCAATTCTTCTAAGTGAGAGTTTGTTTTTATAAAAAATTATCTTTGAAGTTCTCCACATGTAAAAACAGTTCTTGTAGAAGAACTCACAAGAACTTAATTTTTAAAATTAAAATTATACTAATTGGATTATAAAAGTATAAAGACACAACAAAAAAAAAGTTTAGATCAGTAAATTATGTTTCTAACTTTGTACTTAAAAGTTACACGAGTTCTTAGATCTCAGCTGGTAATTAATGACCTACAAAAAATTAACTAGGAACTCAAAATGGATTCTAACGTTAAAGTTGTCCAAATAATAACACAAGTACAAAACTTAAATTAAGTTTTTTTTTTTCCTCTCTTTAAATGGTGACACATAAAAGCTCTTTTTAATAATAAAAAACTTTCATAAAATGTGTTAAAAAAATTTAAATAAATATCCACCTCTCATATCATAATTTTATTAGAAGTTGATAGTATGAATTTAAGAAATTTTTAACACGTTTTTTAAGTTTTGGCTTTATAGGCTGAGACTGAAACAAGGTGGAATTCTATTTCCTGATTCGACAGGATTTAGATTAATGGCCAAGTTGCCTTCATTCTCATGAATTCCATAACCTGAAACAGAGTAAAGTGTCCTATGAGTTGCAAAGGAACCATACCAATTGGAACGATCAGGGAAGAAAGAAATTTTATGTTAAAATTAACTAATGAACACACAAAGCGGAATTTTTTTTGGCGAAAGACAAATGAGTCACGTACGGTGCTTTTGTAGATAGGTTGGCCCTTTTTTCTTTACATTTTTGTTCTGGTTTCCGGAATTTCCACGTTTGATAGTGTAATGATTGATATGTGATTTTCTATTTCAAACATTTTATTAACATTTATTATTATTATTTATCTCTTTTTTTCTATTACATCGTATAACTTATTAATCATATATTAATCTCTCCCCTCTCTCTATCATCAGGTGTCAAATAGAATATTAAGATCTATCAATCATCTTTTGTTCTTGAAATTTCTCTTTGCATTTAAAAACTAAGCAAAGTTATATAAATGTAATTATCAAAATGTAAATTTATTTTTAGTAGTTTATATTTAAAGAATTATATTAATGTTAACTATATAATGATTTATATATAAGATATTTGATCTTTTCAATTTTTTTATTGTGTATTATATATCTTACTATTTAATTATTATTATTTTTAAAAAATAAAAGTAACATTAAAATAAAAATTGATCCAATCAATGTTAGACAAATGGCATAGAATCTTGGGATGAATTGGCTTGCAAAACTTTATCCAAAATGTAATTTAATCCTTTCAAAGTTTTTTAATTGATTTACATTGGTGAGAGATATATAGAGATGATCATGCAACAAACTAGTACAATATATATAACCTGATCAAGATTCATTACAATAAAGAAATATATAAATATTGCAAAATATAAAGAGTATAGAGTATGAGAGAGATGAGACAAGAAATTTTATGTTACTTCAGTCACTACTATTGTAAATTTCATGCCTTCATCTATTAACAACAAAATTTATTATGATGGATTTTTACTAACTTATAAAATCTAAATAAATAAATAAATATCAAGATATTTCTTAATATCTTTAAGTCTTTCTTAAAATATTTTTCTAAAAAATTTAAAAAATTCTTTGTAAACATCTTTTTATATAATCTTCTAAGAGAATTTTTTTTTCTCTTAATTCGATATAATTTTCAAAAATAAAGAGAATGAAATCACCTTAATGATTAGACAAACAACTTGAAAACCTTGTTTCTTTAAACTTTTTTTATTATGAAAGAATCACCTAATGAAAGAGATATATAATATGTTTTTTGATTTTTATTTTGTGTTAGCCCTATATTTCAATTATAGGATATGAAAATATATTGATCAAGATAAAATCAAATATTTGTTATTTTCAAGCTTTTGTTGTTATGGTAATCTATTCTAACTTTTATACTTGATTATTAACACTAGTAATCGATTATTTCAAACAAGCTTATCTTTTAATTTTTGTTCCAAAGTTCTTAAATGAGAACAAAAAACAATGTAATATATTATAACAATTTGAAATCCATTACACAATATTCCAAGAAGCAAACTTAAACTTAGAAAAATAACCTTCTTAATATACCTTGACTTTCATTTATCAAATTAACTTGTTTATCAATTGAATCAATGATTAATCAAATTATTACACACTTAATCATATCTTAATTAAGTTTTCACAACTCAATTAAATGTTTCAATTAAGTAAGTAAAGCCTAAGAAAACTAAAATCCCACAAGACACACTATACAATTAAACATAAGCACACAAATATCGCAACATTTCATCATATTAAGTGTGAGTTTAATAATAAAAATTACAACATTATAAAAGATTTCAACTCTTTATATTCTTTGTTCATTCTTCACAATCTTTAATTTAAATTGGAATGGATCAAATTTAAATTTTAGACTAAATAAATTGAATGATAAATTAAAAAAATCAAAGTGATTAGCTTGAATTATTTTCCTCTTCAAAACTGATTGAATCCAATCTACAAACACCCCAAGTTTGCAGCATTCCTCCATGTTAATTTGATTGAGGTAATTTTCTTTTGTAGAGAAATTTTTAAAGAGAAGGGATGAGGCTTTAATCTAAGGTAGAAAAAAATTCTAGACTCAAGCGGTGTTTTGAGAACTTACATTTACCTCATTTCAAATAAAATAAAAAGAATTTTAATCCTCGATTTTTTAAATAAAAAATTCTATCTTACTCCACTTAACCAATCCCTTAAAATTTAACTGAGATAATATGATATGATATATTTGTAACGTTTTTTTTTAATATGTTTTCTTTTAGTAGGTAAATTTTATGTGAAATTCATTCATAAATCTAACTTTAATCCTGTTTAAAGAATTTCATTGTTTATTTATTAAGTTCTATAAGAATTTTACTTAAAAAAGATAATGCATTGAAAAAATTATGTTTTTAAATGTAATACTCGTGTTCTTCATAAAATTAGTAAGGGAATATTTTAATTTGAATAAACTTGGTCCAAATTCTTACTCAATTTATAATATTGAAGACTTAATAATTAATTAGTATAGCTTTTCTTCTTTTTATATACAATTTATTAAAGTATTATTTTTAAAAAAATTATTGTAAATAATAAAAAAATTAATTAAAACGTATTAATTATTTATAAACTTTTATACTATTATTCAATCATATAGACTATTATGTATGATAATAATTATATTAAAAATCATATTTAAAATAATTTATGATTTATTACTAATGTAAAAATTCTTAGATTTATATAATATAAAAATTAGACTAAAGGTATGTTAGGATACATTTTTTAAAAAAAAAACACTTTTTAGAGAAATTTTTTTAAAAATAAAATGATTTTTCTATAAATTAAAATTAATCTATATATAAACTAATTTATAAAAATATTCTTATATTAACTTAAATTTTTTTAATATAAACATAAATTAATTTTAATTTATAAAAAATTCATTTTTATTATTTTTTATTTTAAAAATATTTTAAAATAAATTCATCCAAACTCACCAATTTACTTAAGATCCTCCTACCAATGTTGTTTACAAAAAAAAATTTCCTTTCCCTCGTGTCAGCGTTGCATCTCTGTGACATTTATAATGGTTATAGTTAGCTATCATAAACAGTTAGAACTAGTTTATATGTTTTAAAGTGATAACTATTATGTATATAAACTATATTATAGTGTAACCTTTTGAGATGAATAAAGCAACGGTGCAATTGCAATTCCAAATACTCTTTACAATGTTTTAGCTTTAATAGAAAATAATAAAAATAATAGAAGTCATTTTTACCACTTCTTACACAAATTTTTTAAAATAAAAATAAGGTGATATTTTGCCGTTAAAAAGAATATCAAACCAAATTCTTAAACGTGCCTCATTTATTTCAGTACAATAAAATTATTACATGTTGATTTGTGCAAGAACTATTTTTTTATTTATTAAAATGTGGAAAAACATATCATTAAGGAGAATGTTAATCAATATTTTAACGAAATCAAAAGTGAAATTTTTTATTCAACAGATATTATTAATTCATTCACACAATGATTAAAATGTAATTTCCAATAACTATTTCTTATTATTGATTCATTAACCGATCTCAACAAGATACCAATCAACAATCTTAAAGTGGAAAAATTTTAATTCACTGGCACCTTGATTTTTAATGCCTCTTTATCCTTAATGTAATATAATTACTAGTTATTATTATTAATAATATTATTATTGATTCATGAACTAATTAGCAAGATCTTATCATTAATTATTTAAAAATAGAAAGTATGAGTAATCTGTGATTACATTAGTGGTGAGGAGAATACCCTCGTTATTCCAACATTTTTTGTGGGTTTACTTTAGGACTCTAATGGTTCAAAAGTAATCATCATTATTAATAATCTTGATTAATAATCAACATGATCATTTTATATTTTTCAGTACTGCTTTCAATCACAACTTGCATAATGAATGGCGCCATTTATACTTTGTTTAAGATTCTTCTTGCAACCACCTCAAACCTTAGTGGTAGAATAAGTGACGTGTTTGGATTACTATATTTCCCTTATTTTTTTCCTTCGATATGGTGACTGAATGTGAAAGAAAGTTATCATGGAGACGGCAGCTTTGTCATTGGGAGAATATAAGTAAATCTAATGCTCAAATTCTTCCTTGATTGACAGATATTCTTCTTTAAGCATCATTGTGTTTTGAAAATCCAAACAGGCCTGTACTCATTTCTTTACTTTTATCTCTTTGTAACTTCCTAACCACATATTATATACTCTTTCATATTTAATCACATTAAAGAATTAATTGATTATAACCTTTGATTTTATTTTCCAATTTTATCCCATCATATATATATATATACACAAAAGATCATACTGTGAGAGTAACTGTTTACTCTTTATTTTCATTATTGATCTTTTTAAAATTTAATAATTCTAATGATTAACTAGTTTTAATAATTAAATTTTTTAAAAAATAAATTATAAAAATAAAAAATTATTTTTAAAGTAACTTTTCTTATATAAATATTTTTATATATACATATAAAATCAGTCTAAATTATTAAAAAATCAACAAGTTATCAATTTAATAAAAAAAATCGGTTGGTTCACATTGGATTAATCAGATTCATTACATTCTCAATCCAACAACTAATTTGGACCGATTAATTTTCGATTCAATTGATTAGATTGATTGATTTGAACCATTTTTTGTAACACTTTATTTAACTTGTAAAAAAACATGTAACAAATTAGGCTAAAGTATATTAACAAGGTTGGATTTAACATAAATGAGTAATTTTCTATCTACTAAATTAAAATTCAAAATTTATAAAAGAAGTATCCATATTTAGTGTCTAATTGTATCTCAAGTAAGATTATTTAAAAAAAAAAAAGATGCTTGTGAAAAATTAAAAAAGAAATTACACTAAAATATAAGGAAAATTTTATTTCCAATAAATTTTTACAAGTGGATTTCATCAATTTGTATTTCTTTGGTTTCTAACCAGTTTACCTTTTATGTTTTGGATACAACACCATAACTCATGTTTTCAAATCTTATTGATATTAACCTTATATTAACTTAGAACAAACTATTATTGAAGTTTTTAACATATAAAGACTTGTAATTAATCAGCTTTAACGTTATAAAATATTCAAAGACTTTACCGATTTAAAATAGGAGACTTCAATAGTTTTTTAGTTTATTTTTTTATGTGGATTAGTTTTTTAGTTTACAACCCACAATCATCCTTTACCGATCTAATTTAATACAATCGATATCATCAACAATTTGATATGACTGCATATCCTAATTATAAAGAGTTTTTTTTTTTTCATGTATAGAACTCAATTCAAGACATTGACCTTAGATAATAATTAGATACTATTTGAACCAAATCACTCAATAATCCTAAGAGACGTGATTAATTGATCGTTTTTAAAATAATTAAAAAGTTGTGAGAACATAAGGATATCTGTTAAGCATACAAGAAATTCCAATTTAATAATACGTCTAATCTTAAATTTTAAGATATTTTATTCACTCAACATGTATCTATATTATTAATTATATAATGTGAGACTTTTTCGGTTATACTTTTTAATTTTTTATTTATATAAAATAAAAATATGGATAAAAAAATTTATAATAATTTACATATCTAGCCGAATCAATTAAATTAGACCCTATAATATTTACAATTATCAATCTAATGTCTTTTTTTATTTTTATAGATAAAATTTTAATTTTAAAATCATTACTTGAAAATAGTTTTATTTTTTAACTCAAAATAATGTGAGCAATTGTTAGTCATATTTTATTAAAAAAAACTTTATTACACCTATAAATTTGTATAATATTCATATTCAATGTATCCTCTAATTGTACAAAATAAAATGCCAATGAAGAGAAAGATATTTTAGCCAAGGTGTATAATTCACAGCCATGACTTTTGCGGAATATCGAACTGCGTTATCTTAGGAGGAATGAATTAGATGCAACTGAGGAAATAATGAGATGAAATTAAGTTTCTTATAGTTTTGACATTGGAAATTATTTTTATATTTATTAAAAATATATTTTAATGCAAATTTATGACTGAAATTAATTTAAATTCATATCTAAATTACGTTTAACAGTTAAAAATTATTTTTTATCAAAATTATTTTTTATAACTTTAAAATAACCAGACTCTACATATATAAACTAAAGAGAAATATAGAAATAACAAAAATCGTTGCCGACGAAGAAAAAACTTCCTGACTTGTGTCTTTTTAAATTGGATTCATCATTAAATAGGTGATAATAAATATGATATTAACTATATATTAAAATATAAAATAAAATAGATTTTTACAATTAAATAATATGATTTAAAAAGTTAAATAATAGAATATCATAAATAGTATTATATTGTCTAAATAAAAAAAAATTAAATAATATTTTGATTCCTGAAAAATAATAAAATTTTTATTTTAGTCCTTTAAAAATGATTTTTTTTTAGTTCTTATTTTTAAAAATAATTAAATGATGATATAATAAAAACGTTGATAATTTATTAACTTGTCATATCATCGAGAAGTTTAACAAAATAATCATACGTAATATTTTTGTTAAACTATATTTTTAAGTATTTTATTAACTAATTTAATAATTTTAAACATATAAAAATTTTAAAATATAATTTATTAAAAAAAATATTATATGTGATTGTTCGTGAACCTATCAAAATTATTATTATGTGATTAGTTAATGATATTATTTAAAAATAAAATTAAAAATTAAAATTTTTAAATCTTTAAACGATTAAAATTAAAAAAATAAATAAATAAAAAAATTATTTATATAGAAATTAAAAGATTATTTAAATAAAAAAATATAATTTTATACAAGTTTAACTAAGAAAAGGTAAAGTCCAATGTAAAAAAAAAAAGAAAAAAGAGCAAGGCTGAAATGTCTAAGCCCATACAGTAAAGAGTGTAAAAATAAAACTTAAGTCAAGAATTTAGCATCACTTGGAAGGAAAGTGATCCTCCTCCATCACACCCCGTTGTGAAATGTAGAGTAGCAGTTGAATTTGTTGCAATATTCCATTGTAGTTGCCGTATGCTATTGGCTCATTCCTTCTTTCTCAAATTGAAGATTAGATGAATGGGTGGTAAAATGGGCTTTAGATTAACCTTTCTTTTTAGGTGGGTTGGATTAAGGTATTCAATCCACCAACATGTTTCGGCTTGTCTCATTTTCATTGTTAAAAATCGTTCGCCAACGGGCTGAGGTGAGTCAGTCAGGTTTTTTTTCTTATAAAAAATTGGGTAAAGAATAAAAAAAATGATGTTATTTTTTAAAAAATTGGAAGGGGTAAAGCACCCCTTCAAAGATCAATTAAAATCCACGAGAGAAAAAGGTAGAGGTTACATCAACCTTAACAGCAACATCAATTAAAGGAATTACATTATTAAAAACTCTCAAATTCTCAACTAGAGATTTTTTTAGTGTAAAAATTTATGTTTTTGTTTCATTTTGATATAAAAATAAGGTTGTGTTTAAGATCTAATATTTAAGTTTAAAGATTATCAATAAAGATAGATATGTCTCTCTAGACAAAATTTCGTTGCTGTTAGTATTAAAGACAAATTGCAATTAAAAAATAATTAGGCCAATAACTAGTAGGAGTCTAAAATTTTATTCTTTTGTAAATTTTTTAGTTGTAAAATTTTTATATTTTATTTATTTATTACTTTTTTTTAGGTTAACACATGACTTACATATAAGATATACAAAACATGCACAAAAGGTTAATTACTAGTGTGAAAACTTCAAGAGATGAAATTAAAGACTTTTCTATTGGAATAAGTTTACATCAAGACTCAATTTGAAACTCTTACTTATTTAACATTGGATGTGCTTATCATGGACATACAAAAGATTCTACCTAATTGCATGTTTTTTGCGAATGATATAATCTTGATTGTGGAAACAGTGAATAGTAAGCTAAAAATCTAGAGGCAAACTTCGAAAATAAAAGGTTTCACTTAAGTATGAGCAAAACAGAGTATATGCATTGTAATTTCAGCAAAAAAAAAACAAAAGGATTTTGGCTCAAAAGTAAAATTGAGAGAAAATGTCATACCACATGTTTCTAAGTCTACATATTTGAGATCAATCATACAAGTTGATGAAGAAATTAATAAGGATATTACACATAAGATACAAGTGGGATGACTTAAATGGAAAAAGACATTGGAGGTTATTTGTGATTGCAAAATACCTATCAAACTCAAAAATAAGTTTAATCATATAATTATATGTCTAACTATATTATACGATAGTGAATGTTGGGCTTTAACATGATAACATAAGAGAAAAGTGAGAGTAATGGATGTGTTGTCATACAATAAAATATAAAATACCTACTGAAATTGTAAGGGAGAAGATTGGTGTGGCACCCCTTAAGGAAAAAATGATAGAAAATTGATTAAAGTGGTTAAGGCATGTACAAAAAAAGTCACAAGATGCTTCAGATGGAACAGTAGATTACATGTTTTTTAATCCCAAAAAAGGAAAAGCGAGAGACCAAAAAGGATGTTGGAGAATATTATCAAAGAAGATCTAAAATTCAACAATATTTATGAGACTTAAGTTTTTAACTCCTAATGATACATAAAATTTATTCAAAAGCACAAAAATTTGGTTAGTTACACTTCTTACCAAATGATTTTCACTAATAATTTTATAGTTTTCAATAAATTCTAATCAATAATAATTTATCTAAAAGAATGTATTGTTAGCTTTTTCCTTTCACCATTAGATCTTCCTTCAACAATTAAAGACATCTAGACTTTTATATATCAATTAAGAAGATGAAGATAGGTTTGTACATGGTGTAAATATGATAAGATATATTTTTGTTCATTAAAACTTTAAAATATTATCCTTATTATTATTTTATATTTAGAACATAGAAAATTAATTAAATTTAAATAAATTAATAAATAACACATTTATAATGAAAAAAATTATAAAAATAAATTTTTAGTTGAAAGTTTGATTCCCACTACAAGATATTTTTTGGTACAATGATGAACTCAAAATCGTAGAGTTATTTTAAGTAAGGTTGTGTGTTGGTAAATTTGTTATTATTTTTTATTAAAAGAATATTTTAAAAATATTTTTGCTTTAAGACAATCCACATTACACATGATACAAGATAACAAGATAAACTATGTGTATATTCTTACAATTCATACAACAAATAAAGGTAAAGTAAATTACATGTCAATATTGTAAAACATTGCGTAGATTTTATTGTTATTATTATTCTATAAAATATATCAATTTTTTTAAAATTTTAACATAATCTACAACACACTAGGTATAAGATAACACAAATGGTTATGAATTGCACTTACTTTCATTCATTTCAACCACCATGAAAATTGTAACATAAAGTTTATGCAAAGTTCTACATTAGTTGAACTTGTAGTTCCACCCTTTAACCACCATTGCATAGTCGTTTATGACTACCACCTAAGAAATCATAACAACGATATCATATTGCATTTCATCATACCATACTTTGGTATTAGAGATCACCATAAAATTTCACACTGTTACAATCAATAACATGATGTCACTTATGACAACTATAGATAAAACCCAAAATTCATTCACCGTGACATGTATCGTAAAGCCACAATGTTTAGTTATGGTGATGGTAAAAGTTATGAGGCTATGGTCCTTTCCCCTATTTTTGTTTAATTTTCCTTATTTTATAGATAATTTATTTTATATGTTAGACAAAAAAATTGTATAAAAAATTAAGAGAGGATGGAAAACTTTTTTTAACATCAAATTCACTAATTTTTACTGTAACACTCCTTTTTATTTATTTCAAGTTAAGAAAATCTTTCTAGATATTTTATTTCAGAAGAATTTTAAAACTAAACTTGTCAAAATTACAATTTAAAAGGAACATAACTATTGTCATGATATTCGAACAACTTGAAATTAAATATGAAAAACTCATATCAATATATATGTAAAGATCTTAACTATAAATATTACATATCCCAAAATGTATGCTTAATATTCATTACATTAACTAAGAATAACAGACAACTACATCTACTCCCTCCCTGATGTTCCTAATCAAAACACTCAGAGGGATTTTCTTCTTTGAGGGTTCCTCTTTTTGTTGGAACTAAACCCATAGATGAGTTTTGACGTTAAGGGGTTTGAGTGTGCCAGATTAGCTGTCGGAAGGTTTGGAGGAACTCCTGTGTATCTAAGTGGTTGGGTCAGTGATAAGACTACAGTAATGTTTATATGATAGAATTGTCATGAGACTATGACGTTTGGAGATCTAAATGCAAATCTGACATAACCCATGAAAGTATTCTCACTACTAGTCAAATCATGCGTTCATCAACCTTCCAAGGGTGTTATCGTCAACTGGAATAGGTGTTGAAACTCGTCTGTCATCTGTAACTAAAAGGTGAAAGTTGTACGAGTGAGTCATTCATCCTTAAGTAAACACATATAAGTATGCATCATCTTTAGCTATCGTAAACTCTTATCTTACCGCAACGTGCCTAATTAGGGATTATATTCGTTTTAGAGCCTTCATAGCCTCCAATACTACTAACTCTACGAGGACTTACACGAGCATGTCAATAATGGTCCAAGTTTACATTTTGAGCATGTCAATAATGGTCTAAGTTTACATTTTGGGTTGACAATCGGGAGTACATATCCTTCCTGTTATTGGGTTTAAGATACTAACGAATCTTAATAATGATCTACTTTATTGGGGACGCCAAGTCAATTCTGTCTCTTCACTCTGAGTAATTCACAACTTGACACCTTATCTACCCCCAAGGACTCCCTAGAGTCTATGTACATTTCTCACTCGTTAGGAATTTTGATTCAACACACTGTCCTCTTCTCCAGTCATCAAGCTTTCTTGGTTCTGACATTCTTATTTCATCAGCATAGTCTTGTACAACTCTATTTTATTCTCAGTTTTACATAATCATCCCCAATTTCATTCAATTTTTGTCTAGATAAATTCCTTAGTTCATCTTCTACCCTAGGATTGTTTGTAGAATTTACTTGTCATCTTATGACAATTTTCAACCACATACAGATTGCTCTACTATTAGTAGATAAAATAAATCATCATATATTTTCTTTCACCAAATCATTTATTTATTTTAATTATTTAAATATTTTTTTATATCAAATTAAAAATTCATTTCTTACTTCTAAATTCAATTTTAGATTTTTATTTTCTTATTTCTATTCTATTTTTCTCTCATTTCTTTTTCATTTAAAATATATAATTCTATTCAAAATCAAAATATTCTTAT
>JAMLFT010001410.1:0-30944 GCA_026544285.1 Pachyrhizus erosus
TGTATGTATGTATGTATATATGTTTGTATGTATATATATCTATGTGTATATATATATATATGTATGTTCTCTAACTTTGTGCTTTTTTTGAAGGTGTCTGCTTCTAGAAGATTAACAATGCTTGAAGATCGATCTCAAATTCTTTTTCAGTGAGTTGCTACACTTATAGTGAAAAAGCAAAACCAATCATTTCTTTTTGTTGTGGATCTTCTCGTTATTGGTGCTCTTTATGTAATTGTTAAATTGCACTGGCAGGGTCCTTGATGCATCTCTTACTGCATCTGCTTCTCCAGACTGTTCATTGAGGATGGCATTCATACTATCACAGGTAAATATTCCAATATAGCATTTTATCCTCTAGAAATGTTGGTTTCAAGTATTCAAGTTATTCTGTGTTTATTTGTAAGCTTCCCAGGAAGACTGATTAATGTTTACATACATGAAATTTCCCTCAGGTAGCATTGACATGCATAGCTAAGCTGCGAGATGAAAGATTTTTGTTCCCTGGCAGTCTGAGTTCTGATAATATCACATGCCTGGATCTCATTGTGGTGAAGCAATTATCAAATGGTGCTTGTCTGACCATATTGTTTAAGCTTATCATGGCAATTCTTAGAAATGAATCTTCAGAAGCTCTTAGGAGACGGTATGTGACACGTTCAGTAACTGATTCTGGTTGTATGGTTACAGTTTTGATCCACAAACTTACTTTTGCATGTCTTTGTACAGTCAATATGCTCTCCTTCTTAGCTATTTCCAGTATTGTCAAAATGTGGTTGATCCCGATGTTCCAACCACAGTTCTTCAGTTCTTGCTTCTCAATGAACAAGATAATGAATATATTGATCTCCCAAAGGTATAATATCTTGAGTTCATGCGAAAACAATATTTTAATCTGGTGACAGATTAAATCTTCATTGCATTTTCTTCTCCATTTTGCACAGATTGACAAAGAACAAGCAGAACTGGCTCGTGCAAACTTTTCAACTTTGAGGAAAGAGGCTCAGAGCATTTTGAATTTGGTTATTTGCTACTCATTATGCTTTTTTATATGCATTACTATTCAGAACATAATTAAACAAAATGTGTTTTTGGTTGTTACATTTTCAGTCAACTGTGGTCAAGGTTCCTAAGATTTTCGTGTTGATGAATTTGGTCCCTAAGTCAGTCACTCCTCTAAGAATTTATCATATTGTTTTTTAAGTTGGAAGAGACTAAATCCACATGATTTTTTTTTTCTCCTGATATAATCATTTTTTTTTTCAAACTGTCTACTAATAAAAAGCATTATTTCTTAAAATAAAAAGAACCAAACATGCATGTTAACATAATAAAATAAGGTATGTGTTTCTATTTTCTGTATTTGAAGTGTCCAATTAATTGAATTAATATTCAATCCTCGCATTAGACTAAAGAAATATCAATTTTTGTTGCTTCCCTAACTAGATATTTATATTGTGGGCTTGTTGTTTCCATATGCTATCAATGTCCAGTGTTGGTCGTTAGTCATTATTTCAGATTCATTTTTTATTTGTTTCTTTATTTTGATGAATATTCTTATGTCAATTATTTACAGTTTCAATTTGAAATTGTAGGTAATAAAAGATGCAATCCATGGTAGTGAACCTGGAAAGACAATATCACTTTATGTTCTTGATGCATTGATTAGTATAGATCATGAGCGCTATTTCTTGGGCCAACTTCAAAGCAGGGGATTTTTAAGGACTTGCTTTACAGCTATAAGCAATGTTTGCAATCAGGTGTTTGCTCTTCCCACTATAAATTGTTGCTTTCAATTGTGAAACATTGTATTTTTTGGTTCTACAGTTGTGGACCATTCATTCCTTTGCACAAGGGATCTAACATGATTTTTTTTTATGTTTATTTTGGTTCTAACGGTATCATTAAGTATTTTCATTTTATTTAATTTCCCCATTTAGTGATCAAGAGAATATGACTTCTAATTTTTATGCTGCAGTACCTTTAGCCTACTGGATTCATCATTTCATGGTATCTTGTAGAAAATATCTTTTTGTGTGCTGTATGTTGTGCTGTGCAACTGGTGTGTAAATGTGGTGCTTGCAATGTATGCCATTATTTTTTCTGATCATTTAAATTATATTTATGTTTTAGACTTTAAGTTGAGTCAATCAATTTTCATATATATAATGCATTATTTTTATTTGGTTAAAATTTAATAACTTATGTAAAATATTGTAATGTAAAATGCGCCACAGTTGAATGTTTGCATGCCTGGCAATTGTTTTTAATGATCAAAGAATTTTTCTTTAAGAATGAAAAGAGAGATACAATTGCAAGAGGATTAGAAATCCTCAAGAACTAAACAACAAGAAATTAAAAAAGGAAACTAAGAGCATGAAATGTGCAACACAGCATACCTATCTTTCTGAGATTTGCCAAAGACACTTAGGATTCTATCACAAAGTATGGGAGTTGAGTCCCACATTGAAAGCCTGGAATTTGGTGTGTGATTCATAAGGCATTGGGTTCTCCAACAACAATGGAAACAGTGATACTGATTTAATTTATTTCTCTGGTTCTAGAATGGTAGTCTTTCACTGGACTCATTGCAGAGGGCATGTAGTTTTGAGGCTGAACTGGCTTTACTACTAAGAATCAGTCACAAGTATGGGAAATCTGGAGCACAGATACTATTTTCCATGGGCATATTGGAGCATCTTGCATCTGGCAGAGCAATCAATTTACAGGTGCGGGGATTTTTCCTTGTTAATGCCACATCTACTTTTATTTCAGCTATCTTTTGCTGAAGGTAAATGATTTGCAGGGAAGTTTAAGGTGGGCTGAGACAAGACTTAGAAGAGATATGGCTGTGGATGTTGATAGACAACGAATGATTATAACACCGGTCTTGAGATTAGTGTTTTCACTAACTTCCTTGGTTGATACATCTGACTTTTTGGAGGTTGGCTTTTGTGTTCCTTTTATAAATTTTTAATATATGATATTTTTTATGAATTTTCTTTGCTCCCTTGCCAGCGAATCGTTTTCCAAATCCCTATTGGTTTTATGATTATTTCAATTGTTATTTAATTCCATTTTAAAGGAAATTCAATTTTTGTTGCATTGATGAAGATGGTGATGTATCTTCCTCGTGTATAATATAGGTGAAGAATAAAATTGTCCGTGAAGTAATTGATTTTGTCAAAGGGCATCAACCACTCTTTGATCAAGTTCTCCGTTTAGACATTGCCGAAGCAGATGAACTAAGAATGGAGCAAATCAATTTAGTTGTTGGTATTCTTACAAAGGTATTTGTTTTATTCTCTGGATTTAAAAACTTTATACTAGATGTGTGATGCTACTTCTCTTCTTTAATAGGTATAACTGAAGTCAAATGTTATTATGGATAAATTACTATGTAGTTGAATGCTTTGGTTTGGGAGCTTTACCTTTCTTGTGTCAGGTCTAGCATTATCTTGTATTCCATGCACAATGGTGACATACTTACAAGTTCCAGTCCCAAAAGGCTTCTGAAATGTTCATTACTGATGTTGATGCTACATAGTGAACTAGGGTTGTTTCTTTTGTTGCTTTACATTTTTTTATTTTTATTTGTTATAGGTTTGGCCATACGAAGAGAGTGGCGAGTACGGTTTTGTTCAAGGTCTTTTTGGTATGATGCATGCTCTTTTCTCCCGTGATTCAAAGATTCCTAGTTATGCACAATCAAGAGTATCACCTGAGGTGAGTTTGCAGTTTTCTTAATTCATGTTTAGGTTATGGGAAAGAATGTTCTGGGATTATGCGTACATAGTAATGATCCTAATCTTTTGGTGATATTGCCTGATAAATTATCAGAACCAGAGGAATTCAGAACTACGGATATTTAGTTTGTGCTACAGCCTGAGCTCTTACTTATATTTTATAGTCACAAAGAAATCCCTGAGATTACAGGTAATTATATATTCAACAGGCAGTTTGTTATTGAACTTGAGCTATTTTCCCTATTCATCTAGTGTATTTGCATTTTTCTCTTTCGTTAGATAAACAGAAATTTGTTTTTTCTTGTAATATGTTGTCTCAGCCTTCAGATGCCTCCTCCAGTTGCCGTGCTTCTGTTGAACTTCAACAACCCACATTGAGCTTGCTTGATTGTCTTCTTTCGTCTGTTACAACCGCTCTTGAAAGGGCAGCTGAGGAGAAATCATTATTGCTGAATAAGGTGAAATGCCAAAAACTTGGCTCTTTATCTTCTCCATCCTGATTTGGTTTACATTATTGGCTGTTTATTATGGATACATAAGCTACATCTTATATGCGGTTTTGCAGATTCGAGACATAAATGAACTGTCAGGGCAGGAAGTGGATGAAATCATCAACATGTGTGTCCGGCAAAACTCTGTTTCGTCTTCAGATAACATTCAGAAAAGGTTTAAGACTTTTATTTTAGAGTTCTATGATTATTTGCTTTGTATATCTGTTTGCATTATATTACTTGAATATTACCATGTTCTCCAAATTTCTCTATTCTTTCTCTTTTTTCCATAACATTCCTTGTATGGTTTTTGAAACATGTTTTACAGGAGATATATCGCAATGGTAGAAATGTGTCGAGTTGTTGCTAGTAGGGATCAGCTAATCATTTTATTACTTCCACTCTCTGAACATGTGCTAAATATCATCCTTATCCATCTTCAAGAGAGGTAAGGCATTAAGTTTCCGGAATGATAAGAATGTTATTGTTAATGGAGCTAAAATCAAGATACAATCATGTGTACCTGAAGATTAATGTTTTAAGGCCAAACAAAGGAAAAAAGGAAACCAATTTGATGTAAACAGTGAGCTGTGGTGTTGTCATTGCATGTAACTCTTTTTTGTCTTCTTTAGGCTATAATCTTTCTTTGTATCTTTTGGCAGCTCTGTTGCACTTGATTCTACCTTGACTACAAAAACAATCACATATGGTGCCAAATATGATGCACAACAGGACGTTGCTTTGTTATGTGGAAAGTTAGTTTCAACCCTTGAGCGACTTGAGTTGCTAAGTGAGGTATGGGTCTTGATACTATACTTCTTGTTAACGTTCCAATGGTTTATGTCATTTCTGATACTTCTTCACATGTCCTTATCTACAAGATTGCCATGTATTTAGTTGAAATCAAGTTTCCCTAATTGAACGATGTTTGTATGCTTGTAATTAAGATGCTCACCTTGGTAGTTGCTTTTTTTCTTTTCAGGAGAAAGTTGGGCACAATCTCAAAGTATTCCGCAGATTAGCAACTTCTGCCAAAGAGCTTGCAATTCAAAAATTGACTTTGTAGATTAAGTGTTCACAAATTCTATTACTTCACTTAAATTAACTGCTTGTGCCCTGTAAATTATGTAAAGTTCTGAGTAGTTGAGTTCAACCTGTAAGAAATCAACTTCACACTTATTGTAGTGCAGAATTGCACATGCAAGTGAGATTTTAGTGCTATTTGTGAAATTTCGTTAATTTTCTAGAATCGTCGTCGAATAGCAAATTAACAACCCCCTGACTGGCACTAAAAATATAGACGACATAAAATAATAGCGCGTTTCCTACAAAACATGCTACAGAACTACTACGCTTACATCAATATGCCGGATTCAACTTGTTTTGAGACAGCTAATGAAATAATTAGCAAGTAATACAACTAGTAAGCAATATGGAGTAGACGTATCAAGAATTAAAAAAAATCTCTCAGGTGATTTTGAATGATCCACTAACCTAACCTACAAGAAATTTATGGATTTGGGTTGGAGATAAAACGTTTTGGAGTATGTCTAAAAAATGTGAAAAATGTCATGTCTCTTAGCTTTTAAAATGTTTCAGTTTACAGAAAAAGATGAAATGATGCTCAGCTTTAGAATGGTAATACACCTCTGCCGGCAGCTGAGCAGTCTTCTACAAGATGGATAAAGGCAGCATAAGGTTCTATGGTCTATGTATTACATTAGAGATCACAATGACCATCTCATACAGGCGAAGACAGGTTATTTCCAAGGAACTCCCTTACCAGCTGAAGCTGAAGCGGAAGCAATTGCTTTGTTGCAAACATTTTAGAGTTTGATAGTATTGTTAAAACATGTAAGCAGAAGCTCCTCTCCCTTCAAAACGTACTGGTATGTTTATTCGGCGACAAGCAAATCATGTTATTCATACACTTGTTGGGGGCGTCAAGATTGTATTCTAGTCCCATGTTTTTTAATTTGTTAATACTTGTAATGAACATATTTTTATGAATGAAATGATATAATCTCCTTTCTGTAAAAAAAAAACAAAACAGAAATAGATGAAATAAATGAAAATAATGTGTAATATATAATGAAACCGAATATAATGGAATAAAATCATTATTTTAATATTTAGATATGTTAGTGATAGGATAAAACGAAATAAAGTTTTCATTCCAATTCATTCCTTTCAAAGTAAATAAGGAAAAAGAAAATAGAAATAAATAACAAAATAAGGTAAAATAGAATCTATTAATTTCTATTATATTTTATCTTTATTTTACTAATTCAAATAATAAAACAACCCTATTATATTCAGTTCTCCTTAATTTTATCATCTTTCACTACATCAAACTTATGTCTCAATTTAGCCCACGCCCCTTAGTTCTTGTGTTCTTTTCTGCTTTGGTTTTCAATTCCCATATGTACAAAAAAAAAAAAAAAACCAACTTAAGTCTCCATTGGCATAATTTATTTTTATCAAAGATCATGCCTCCAATAACAACTAGAAATTTAATAACATTAACTTTCAAGCAAGTGTAGTGACATGCATACTAGTTTAACAACCTTTATCTAATTTGAAGATATAATAGTATGATAATGATAACGATATTAATATTAATGATAATAATGATAATAGAGATGATGGTAGAATTGATGATATCAATAATAGTTATGGTAATAGTATCAATAGTGATGATAATAATAATAATAATGACAATGACGAGAGTAATAATAATAAAAAGAATCATCATCAAATATGATGAATGTGTTTTTTTAAGATTAAAAATTAAATTTATAATTTTTTTTCTTGATTATGAATGTAGAAATATTTCAAAGCTAAATTAAGAATAATTTGAATTCTATTTTAGTCAAACATATTTTATGTTAAAAATTATTTATGAAAACTAATAATAAAAAAACTTACCAGCACCTCAAGATTTAAAGAGTATGATTAATAAAAAAGAAATAAATAGTTAGAAATAGGATAGATAAAAATAAAAAATAAAAAAAATTAAAAAATACAATATAAAAAAAGTGTTTGATTTAAAAAAAATTAAGATGAATAAAAATACATAAAAAATAAAATAAAAATAAATAATGAAACCTACACTTTTTATTTCTCTCTTCTTTCCTTTCTTTTCTACTATACTCACTCACATTTTTATTTTCTACTTATTTCTTTTCTGTTTATCATATTTCTTCAACATTTTGTGGATGAAAAACAATTTCTTGCTGGGTTTACAAAATCATTTTCCTTGTCAATGCGGGTGAGGCAAGGAGAGGTCAAGAGCGGTTTTACGCTAATGCCCACAAGTTTTGGCAATTTACTTTAAAAATTGTCTTTTTCCAATTTCCGGGGTTTGGAGTCAGAGGAAAATCTCAAAGGGCATTTAAGTAACAATTAGCAAACTCTGCCCAGTGTCAAAGCCCGTTTCCTTATCCTATTCAATTCGTGTTCGTTCGTTGTTACCAACAACTTAAAGAGAGTGTATTCACTATTCAGAGTACTTGAAGTTGATGTCAATGGCACACTCTCTGAGTTTTGCTCCTATTTGTTCCTTCAAATCCTCGTCCACACCAGGTAACTAACTCTCTTTGTTCATACCTCTTGGATTTTGCAGCTCTTAATGTAACCCAATGTAGTTTTTCCATTTTCCTATCACTTTAAATAGGGGCAATTACCGGTAATTCGATTACCCAAAAGGCTTTTAGAATAAATGAAGCATGCCAGGATTCTAAAGCTCGAAACTTTCAATCTTTGAAGGTTAAGGTGAGGCTGATTTTAGTGTCCCATTTAAAATAACATGCTTCTTGGTATCCACTTATCATGTCAAGACTCGAGGTGGTGAAAAAAATATGTATCTTGAATTGAAACCCTCTATAATGCTGATTTAATGCAGGCTGCGGATGATAATCAAAGCAGCAAGACAAAGAGTATTGTTTGTCCTGATTGTGATGGAAATGGTAAGTGAAATGTAGATTGTAATCTGTAAGTACTTCGGTTTTGTGGTCTTTTTCTTCTTCTTTCTTTATGGGTGGGTTGAAATTTGATACCTTTATGACATGTCGTATATATAGCAACTTTTAGTTTGATACAAGAAGGTAAAACAATGGACTTTGTAAAAATTTTAGACTTAAACTAAAAAATTGTCATGCCAGTAGTGAAGACAATGTTTTAAAACTCTGTTAACTTGATCACTTAGTAACTTAAGTAGATTTTGTAATGATATCACCTTAAGATACAGGGTGTTTGGGTAAGCTTATCAAAAAACACTTCTAACAAAAAATTAAGAAGAAAAAAATTAAATGAACTTCTTCATAAACTAAAATTAACTTATCCATAAGTTAAAGTTCATTTTTTTAGAGAAATTATATGGAAGAACTTGTACAAATTAGTTTATGCATAAACTGATTTTAACTTATAAAAAAGTTTATTTCATTTTGAGAATGGACTTAGGTCGGTTGCTTTTACCAGTTATTATTCAATTCCTTCCATTAGAAATCTCAGCATTCAACTGACTGAGTATCTTTCTTCTCAACTGCAAGGTGCAATATTATGCAGTCAATGCAAAGGTACTGGAGTTAACTCTGTAGATCACTTCAATGGGCAATTTAAAGCTGGTGGATTATGTTGGCTATGCAGGTAAGTGCACCAAATACCACATTTCTAGTTTTGTCCCTTAATTTTACTGTGAACATGTGTGACTATCCTGTGTTATGTGTTGTATGGCATATTAATTTCTCAATATAGTGCTGCTACTACACCGTGCTTTCCATTAAATAAAAATAGGAATATAGCTCAAGACTGAAATCTTTACATAATCTTTAGTTCCAAAAGAATACAAAAAGTAAGATAATCTCTATCATTATCATGCTCATGGTCCACACTGCAAAATTGTTTTCCTTCTTGTCAATGAGCAATAACAATAATTTTTCAAGGTAAGATTATCACTACCAACCAGTTGAGACGCATAATGGCTGGGTAGTGGAAGTAGCTAATTGTTCTCCAGATTTTGGTGTTTTAACAATGCTAGATTCCAATATTCCTAATTAGATTTTAGAAATAGTTCGAATAAAAGACCAAAATAAAAACTGAGAAATGTACTGGACAAGCTTGTTTCAATTACACAAGCACATGATCATTACCTAGCAATTACAACTCTCCTCAAATCTATCTTTGCAGGAGATATCTGTATGTACATTAGTGGTAACAGTTACATGACATCCGTGCAGCCATCTAAACCAACCTTCAACTCATTATTATCACTACAATTTTCATCAAGTTTAAATTGCCCCTTGGTATTAGTAAACCAGAAAAGGAACTCTTTTCAGATTCAGGTATTATGTGATTGCCAGATTGATCAAACCCCTCTACAGCCAATACCACATCATTTTTTTTCTTAAGTCTCAAATGCATTAGCATTTTGCTTATTTACATACAGATAACAAACCCATGTTTCTAGAAAAGCAACCATCTTGTGTACCTTTAAACTCAATTATCACCATCAATGTTCTCTACTTTTTCCATCCACAAGTAAATGTGGACTATTCTGCTGATTTAAATCATGAACCCCATTTGTTCTTGTCAAGCTATCTTCCATTTGTTCCATAACAGAATCTTCATAATAGAGCTTTGAGCATTCGTTCCTGGATGGAGACTTCTCTGTTCTTTGGATATTTGCCTGACCTGGCAAATCTATATGCCATGTCTGACATAATTCTTAACATGGATCCCAACATGACCATTATTGCAACACCTTTCCATAAACATCATGTGGCAGAACGGGGAACTCAAACTTTCTATCTAAACATAACTCCATATCCAACAGAGAACCAAGTCGATACCGCCTTCAGCATCTGGTTGCAAGTATGAATCCTTCTCATCAAAAGGTCATGCTACATTTGTGAAATTAAAGGGAATTGAACTCCATTGTCTCTAGACATAGAAAGCACGAGGGAAGGCGATCACGCCAAACTGATTCTTTATGGATTTCCTCCTTTGCTAACCTTAGAACCCACACAGTTTTCCTAATTATTCTTTTTTTTTTTTTCATTTGCCAATAATTGCAGGGATGCTATTCATGATTCTCTGATGTTCTCCTTGTTTATTCATTAATGTTTTTAGAACTAAAAGTCATTAAACAGAACTTAAAGACCTAATTATGTTCTCAAGTTTGGGTTCTAGAAGCAGATAAATGAAATTTGTTTTTAAAATCACATCCCATTCCCATGAAACAAGTATGATTTTTATTCTTAAAACCTAAAGCAACTTTTAGAACAATAAACAAAGAAGCGCTAAACTTTTAATCATTTTCTGCTTTGACCTTTTTGCATTTTAATTTGTTTTTTCTGTCTATAGTTTATGCACCATGCAGTTACCACAATACAGTTATTTTCATGAAATGGTTTAGTTTGTTTCTTTAAACCACCTTATTTCTAGATGTGGAAAAGTTGGTGATGAGGATGCAGTGGTCTTCACGTGCTTCTCTGTAGTTCAACGGTTGAACTGTAATTCTTCATAGGCTAAGCATAACTTGTTACCATTATTTCTAGTAGTTGTGTGATTTTGGACTACATCATTCCTTTGAACTTAAAAAAAATCTCAGTTGGCTTTGGGCCTGTATTATACACATTTTATTCAGGTCACTATTTGGTTTGGCTACAATCTAATTCCTATCCTACGCAACATATGTATATTTCTTGCAGGGGAAAAAGGGACATATTGTGTGGAAGTTGTAATGGAGCTGGCTTTCTTGGTGGATTCATGAGCACATTTGATGATTAGAAAATTGCCCAGATTGGATATTTTAAGAATGGTTAGTTGTTACAGCTAAAGAAAGCGAAAAGGAGAGTGGGGGATTTTTTGTTTTGAGTAATTAATGCTATACTTTGCCAGCTCTTTCAGTGAATGTGAGATTTTGTCCATTCATTACTGTTCCATGATTATGATTGTATTTTGATTAAGCAATGATAAGATAAATTTGGTTATTAAAACTAATAATGGGACTTCATCATCGGCCAGCGGAAAAGTGTAAACCCTAAATTTATTCTTGGGAAATTTTATAGTGAACATATATGATCTAAAATACAAAATCTTTTTTTATATGCCTTTAGCAAGACTTTTAGAGTAGGTTTTAACTTACAAATTAAAAATTTATTTGAGTAGTTTATAGCATTTTTTAAAGCACTATTTTATGTAACATTTGAGCTTGTAAGGTTCTTTTATTATCCCTATTATCTTACCAATTATCGTAGTTTTTTAATATCTTTTTGTCATTTTACGCTAATCATCTGTTTTAACAGCCAGTTTTATCAAATATCTGTAACAATTTTTAACTAACTTTATAGTTTGTAGTTAACATTACTATTGGTTTGCCCAACACATTCTAAATGTTTAAAATATAATATAAAAATTATTTGGTGTCGTACAATTAAAGTTTTTAGGAGAATTGATTTGATATTTACAAGTATTTTTCTATTAATAACATGTTTGGATTTGCGTTTTTCAATCACATTCAATACTAAATTTACGTCAAATATGCCAATTTAATGTGGAAGCTATAAAAACTTCAGAAGGATGTGGATCAATATCGGCGTGATGTTAATTAAAATACGCTCTAAGTAATTTAAAATATAAGAAATGCTACAAATATATGTTTTAACACTTTTTATTATTAATTAAAATTTATTAAAAATTATAAAATTATGATTGGAGGCTCAATAAATAAAATCTATAGAATTTTAGATAATAACAAAATGCCTATTAGAGAGTAACATAATATAGGTTAGGTTTAATTAAAATTTTGTTATTTAAATGATTTCCTCATTTGGTCCTTTCTCTTAGTTTTAAAAAACATTTTTGTAATAGTTGATCTACGTTAATTACTCCATTCTAAACATGCCCTAAGATATCAATTCAGCAAAACATAGGAGGCAAGGTCGATCTGTTCAGTAAAACACCCTAATCATTATCGTCAGCCACAGTATAGTGATAACCATCCCTAAAATTTAATACACCAACCCCCACTTGAAAGAAAAATAAGAGTTAATTTCAATTGCATGCTTGAAATATTCTTAACAAATTCTCTTCCATCTTCATAATTATTTAAAACAGTAAGTCATGATTTAAGAAAAGGGTGTTTGAACCCATTCAAAGACTTGTCACAGGAATTTCATTAGAACAATAAATGATTTGCAATAAATTTTTAATGATATCTTTTTTCTTTTTGAAAACAAAAAACAAACCACGATGTCTTTGAAAAACAAAAATCAGCAACAAGTATGTTCCCATTAACCCTATGATCCTTAGCAAATAGCAAAGTTAACAAATGTTGACATTGGTATCGCATGACTTCTTGTTCTGAGGAAAGGGATTAAAAAAATGAAAAAGGATAAAAACACAAGGGTGAAGAACATAGAATAGGAAGGGGCTATTTATATTGTCAAGTGTGGGGCATAACTGAATTTATTAAGGGAGAGATCAAAACATAAGAGAGTAAGAATTAGTGCGGGGTAGGCATGAATTCAGATGAAAAGGAAGTGAGTTAAAGCTACAGGTTTTGTATATTTGCAAAACCAAAGGGTCTGATGCAAAAGGGTTCATCATAGAATATGAACATCAATCTAAACTACACTTGCTCCTCGTCATTTTGGAGATGAAGATTTTATCCAGTGGGGGGAGGGGAAGGTCTTCATGAACATGTTCATGGCATTAGTGCAATTGGTGGAAAATAGAAATTGAATCTTGGGCCTTCCACGTGGGTACTCAATCAACAGGTATAATCGGGGGGAATGGAATCTCCTTCCATGGCTCACTCGTGTTAATGCTATATTATCCAGTTAGACTTTTTTTAGTTCAAAATTGTCACAAATAAGAGCACTAAAGGATAATGGAGATATATTATTATCCAGAAATATTTTTAAGAAAAAAAATAAAAAAATTTCTCTATAAGTTAAAATTAATTTATACATAAATTAAAATTTAACTTCTAACAAAAATTATATAAATTTTTTTATAAATTATTTTATACATAAGTTAATTTTAACTGATAAAAAAAATTATTTTAACTTTTTCTTCTTTTAAAAGTATTTTTAAAAAACTTTATCCAAGCAAACTTACAATAATTTGAAGTGTTGTGTAGTGTATGTTTCATGCAATGTGAGCTAGTGGATGTTTCACTCTTTCTCCTTCAAGCAATGACAGATTTAAGACCATATGTTAGAAGAGACAATCCATTTATAAAAATAAAAATTAATTATTATGATCATAAAAAAAGAAAAATTAAGAATAAAAAATTCAAATATATAAAATTGAGAAAAAATATACATATTTATAATATTTACATGTAATTGTTTTTAAAAAAATAAGAGGGTACATCTGATCCTTTAATTTAAGTATGGATTCGCCACTGCCTCAAGGACACGGTGAATCTTGCTTGGGAGAGTGTCGATACAACCCTATTAGTGAGGTATATGCTACAAAGAAGAGTATGCAATATAGGAGGATAAAAACAAGGAAAAAGAGGCCATAAAATAGGAAATAAAGGTAGGGTGGGAATATAAGGTTGGGAAGGGACAAGAATATGAGGAAAAGATAGACAAAGCAAGGTAGGCCCAAACTTTCAGGAAAAGAAAGTAGATTTGGGCTAGAGATTCAACATATAAACTGAACTCTAGATTTATCTATAATGGAGTTGATTTCTGTTACTTTTATCAATAAAAATCAGTATCTGTCAACATCATAGTAACACTTTTTGGCTCAGGATTACCCATATAATGTTCTGTTCACAGCAACAAAGGAATCCAAGCCCCATTTGAGAAAAGTTAATCAACATCAGTTCCATTATTCCTTTGCGCATTGGAAATTAAATAATTCACATATGATAATGTTCTTGGCTTCCACCATCGCTTTAGTACCCATAATTACACAGATAACAGGTTATCTATTATTATCATGATAAAATCAGACGGAGAATCTCTCCCGAGAGCTTGAATGATTTTTCTGTTTCTTCAAGACAGTGGTCCTTTTCTTCCCGAGTCCAATCCTGATAAAACAAAGGAATGTTAAAAAGCTACCTTTACTAATTGGGGAACCGCAATAGAAGTCAACCTATTGATTATTCCTTAGAAAGTGGGAAAGAAATGCATACAAATAATTAAGAGAGCTCAAGAAACTTACTTCAGCAACTTTATTCAACTTGTCCCTCACATTCTGCAACAACTGGGGAAGATCACCGTCCCATTTGTAGAACTCTAATCCCTTGTTGTTAAGTAATTTTTCAGCAACCTGTAAGACACAGAAAGAACTTATTGAGTATAGAAAGGTAAGAGTAACATTCAGCATTAGTGTTTACCTCATCAAGTCATAATGAAAGAAAAATATTTAGAACATTATTTGAATCCTTGCTGCCAGGTTGCTTTCCAGATTCAGTTGAATTGCTTATTTCACTTTTGTATAATCAAAATGCTTCAGAAAAATCTTTGGGCTGAGATGTCTGTTGTTTTTTCAAGTGTTGTGCCAATTATACACATGTTACATGTGTGCATTCATTAGTAATATTGATTACCTACCATCAGCATACTAATAGCATCATACAAGAAAGTGATTGATGCAGAGATATATTAGAACATATAGTAGTACATATGTGACCCAACTCTGCAAATATTTGTATATAAGATACAACTATATGGAGATAGCCAACATCAGACATGCCAGATAATATATACCTACAGTTATCAGGAGTAAAACTAAACTATATCATGTAAAAGAAAGATGAGATATGCCCAATTCATCCAAAGCTTCATTATGTTTTAACATTCTCAGAGGCGATATAGTATAGTAACTACGCCGTGGAGAGCAAACATGAATACATCCCCATATATGAATGCACCAATAAATCATAAAATAGATGTTCTGGCCCACAAATAGCACTGAAAACCAAAGATATACTCAAACAATGCGACACACTACATAATTTAACCTCTTTAAGCATGCAAGTGATTGGTTACCTTTTTCCCAATCATTCGACCACCAGCTGAATGAGCAAAGTAGATGTTGTAAAAGTGGCAAATGAATGCTTGGGGATCCTTCACATATAACTCCTTAAGATATTGTGCATAGGAAAGACCTGGAGAAGAAGGTTCAGGAATGGTATGACCTTGCTCCTTGAACCACTCCAAATCTTCTGCCAAACTTGCAGACCTTTCCAATCCAGTATTTCTGAATTCCGCATCTATAAAAGAAAGAAAAAAGCATTGGGCATTTAACATTTAACAAATCAGATTAGTTGAGAACATATATACCAGTAAACACCAACAATCATGGTAAAGAAGTACAGAACACAACCTATATGGATAACAACAAGAAACCCTCAGAGAATTAGAAGAATCATGCAGACAGATTTTTACAAGAAATTGGTACACAATTAATTCAACCTTCAGCATCATCAAGTCAAACTTTAAAGAGTTTACTGATGGATAATTCTTGGATCATTGTTACCTAACACAGAACTACCTCGCAACCCTGTCTGTCCCACTTGTATCCACAACTATAACCTCTCAACAGCTCAAAACTTACCAGAATTCCCAAAATGTTACAGATGATCATTTGCACACAAATATTAGCCATAAAATATTGTAGATCTTATAAAGATCATGACATAGGCACATCAAAACCAAAACCATAAAACAAAATGGAAAAGAAAAACAAGAAAAAATGAGCTTTCCAATCGTCAGAGCACTCAATTGGAAGAACATAGACACACATTTAGCTCTTACAACGACCTCTCTCGCCTTATAACTACACCCAATATTTGCAGCACCATCCAACAAAAAAACACAAACCAGCAAAACAGAAAACAGAACCCTTCAAAATCTCATAATGTTAAAATCCAATAGTAAGGTGTTTGTTAGGTTTGCAAGTGTCACAACTATCAAAACGCTCAAACAGAAAAGTATTTGTCATGGTGGATTGGCTCAAACCAACGTTTCAGCATTTTTAATGTCTAAACAACCATACTGATGATTGTTGTGTCCTCATCAGCACCATCATAATAATAATAATAATAATAATAATAATAAAAAATATGTGAAAAATAAGCTTAGAAACAAAAGCAGCCTCTTGAATGAAACAGAAAAAAAAAGGGTTAAGATTTCTCCACTACTCATGCTAATACAGTACTAGCAAATATAGCAACAATTATTCATGACGACTCATCATTACTTGGTGTGATTGGAGTTAAATCACACATCACACATTTAACCCCAACAAAGATGACCTCACAGTCACCACCACATATTAGCAGCACCATCCAAAAAAGGAAAAACCCAAACCTCAAATATCACATTAAAACACCCACACACACAAAAACAAAACAACATTACTAAAAAATATGACTATGGCAACAGAAACTCACAAAAACTATGAGGAGCCTCTTGAACCATTTTTTCCAGCGTGTCATAAATGACCTTACTATCCACAAGAAACTTGAGGTAGCCTTCAATGGATGGGTCCCACTTAGTAACGGCTTTCTCCTCAGGCTGCTTCACTTCCTTCTCACCCTCCTTGGCCTGGTCCCTGGTGTGCAGCCTCATCGCCACGAACCTCATCTCCTCCACAAAACCCTTAGACTCGCCCTTCTTCTTCGGCGTCTCCGCCGTCCTCGCCGACACAACAACCGCCTTTCTCGGCATGACAGCACGGACACCGCGAACACTCGTCGGTAACGCTAGGAAGAGCGACCGAAACTGAAATTGAGGAGACGGTGGCGCCAGACTATGCTTAATATAGAGCGATTGGGACTTGGAAACTGTTGCTAGTGATGACGCCATGGAAGACAGATTTTTGCGTGCACGGCAGTCTATACAATATTGAACCAAAGAAGGGGCAGAGTGCTTAAGATAATAAGAATGAACAAGAGGGATGAAGTAACCTTAAAGAAAAAGGATGTATAATAATAATAATAATATTGAAAGTGTTAAAATAATAAAGGGTGTTGTTTATTGGTGATGGGGAAATGGAAGAGTGTACCAGTGTAGGGATTAGTCCATGTGAAGTGTGCAGATTAATTTGTGAGAAGAACACAGAATTTGTGTTTTTGTCTGTCTTCTCCTTACATGGAACAGATACTCTTGTCTTCTGCCGTCCTTTATTTATTTATCTACCTATTATTACTTATCCTAAATTTCCTAACACCATACTTAAATAAATAATCTTTTTTATATATGTAAATAAGATGTTTTTTTTACTTTTTAAATTCTTTTTATTTCAATTTTTTTTAAAATTTAAAATTTAAAATTTTATTTTATGAATTTGTTAAATTTTTATGTTATTAATTTTTTTTTATAAAATAATAGCAGTTACATATGTATTTCTTTAAAATTATATTTTTAAATATTTTGTTCATCATATTTAATATTATTATCTGTTTTAAATAATTAAAAATTAAAAAATAATTAGATGTAATTATTTTATCAAATTATTTATAACATATAAATTTATGAACTGTGAATGTTATTGTTATAATTTAATGTTGTTAGATAAATATAATTTTTTTTAAAAATTAAATTAAATTAAAAATTTAAAAAATTATAAATTTTTTTTTATATTTTATGAAGTTAAAAATATTATTTAAATCTAATAATAATACCATTATATAAAGAAAATAATGATTTTGTTAATTGTTTTTTAGTTTTTACTTTTACAAGATGTTTATATCTTTAATAAATAAAAATAAATATACAAATCTAACATTTGTTCTCCACTTTTTTTAGATAATTTTTGTCCCACTTACACTCACACTCATGCTCATGGAAGTTACCCCATTTTATTAAAAAATTAAATTAACATCTACTTCCACTACTCACTTACACAACATAAATTGATGAATGAAGCTCCTGTAAGTACCCTCATTACTCTTACTTGGAGAAAAAGAGACACATCGTGTCTCTTTATAAGTTTATAAAAATAAAAATAAAATAAAACAATAGAAGTTAAACAATAATAAGTAGTTAACACGATGTAACTGGGTAGATTATGGGTCATGGGTGAGGAGGTTGTGATATCAAAATTTTAGGAGGTTGCACTACCAGTTGAAGTGCAAAGGATTTTTAACACAAAAAATTAGAGATAAAATAGGATTAATTAATACGCACATAATGTATTATTAAGAGTAAAATAATCTTAAAAAGTGGAGATAAAAAATAATTCCTGAAAGTAGTATTTCTTTTATATAGTAATGATATAGATACTGGTACAGATATTATTCATTTTTTCTTTTTTTGTTATTTTTATTTTTTTACTTAATTTCTCAAATAATTTTTTTATTATTTAAAAAATATAGAGGAGGATAGAGTGTTCCTCCTCCCATAGACATAATAATAATAAAATATCATTTTGGTGTGTTACAATTTTATAATTATCATTTTAATATTTTAAAATTTTAATTTTAACCTTTAAAGTTTCTAAAATTACTTAAAATTGTCCTCCTATTACCCTCACACTAAGTTTCTATTTTTTTATTTTTAAATAATTAACTAAAATGTTGTGATAATTTTTAATTACTGCAATTTTTTATTTAATTATAAATTTCAAATTTAAATAGACATTTATTTTATGGATTTGATTATATTCTCGGGGTATATTATTATTGAGAATATTTATTCTCATAAAAAAAAGTTTGACAAATATTTATTATTCTTTGGAATGTTTTTAAAATATTTTAACTTAAAAATAAAAAAATAAAAAAATAAATGAGGTAGAATAAGAGAAAAGTGGAAAGTTATTTTAGAAAAATAATTTTCATTTTCTATGAAAATATAAGATTCTCAACTTTTTACATGAGAATAGGAAGATGGAGAAACATGTGTATCATAGATTCATGAGAATGAGTTATACTTAGAAATAATTCTTCAAAACCTATAATAAACATAGGAATATTACATTTCTATATTAACATTTTTAGGCATGTACATCTAATCTATGAAACAAAAACACTCTAAGAATGACAATGAGTATTGGATTAGTGGGTACTTGCAAAAACTATTCATGATGAGTAGAATAATTACTCATCCAATAAGTATAGGATCAAATATGGGTCTAGATGTAGGAATTTTTTTTTAAACTATATGTATGGGGACGAGTAATATAGTACTTTATCCAAATTGTACCTATTGTCATTTTTGAAGACAATGACTAGAATCCAAGAAGGGGGTGAATTTGGATATTTTTTTTAAAAAAAAACTTCTTGGATTTAAAAACAATTTAGATTAACTTATTAGTTATATCAGAATGAAGATATTGGAGTAGTCAAATAGAGTTGTGATGAGATAGTTGCTTTTCTTGAATTGACATTATATTCCTTATATTAATTTTTTATACTTAATCAACAATTCTTAAGATATAGATTAGGACATAAAATAATTCAAGTAAAGATAAATGGCAAGATATAAGAAAGATTTTGCACAAAGAATTTTATATTGGTTCAATCACAACCTGTGTTCTACATCTATTTTATCCAAATAATCTGTTGTATTTGCACTAATAATAAACCAATGATTACAAACAAAGTTACAAACACAATGTACAATACATATGGTTGAAATATTTGAAACCTACTAAAATTATGCCTAAACAATGTAGAATTCTACTACATTACACAACCCTTGAGAAACCATCTTAAGATGTAACCTAATAATGTAAAGTTAAGGAAAAATTGAACTTAAGAGTGAAAAATATGAAAAGTAAACTCTTATCATTATGCATTGATGATCTCTCTTTCATGTTCCCATTACAAGATCCATTAATTTCTAAAGAAATTGATGTTGTAAGGAATGAATTTCCAAGGTGATGATATACTCTAAGCTTTGAAAACTCTATTCAAAATTTGTAAGTATTGTATTAAAAAATGAATGCCTATTTAGAGAGTTTCACAACTTAGTTTATATATGCAAAGAAAAATAGAGATAATCAATTATTGCTCAAGATAATTGATTATTTTGTGCTTTGCATGGGTAATAAGAAAAATAACGTAGTCAGTTTTTTTTCATTATAATCAATTAACTGCAAAATATCTAATCCTTTTTAGGGTCAAATAATTGATTCTCATTAATGGATAGACAATAATTTGCATGTTTTCATAAATTTTAAAAATCTGGATGTATAAATAATTGATTATATTATTCTATTAATTGACTATTTTGATTGTGTTTCAAAACTTAAGATTTTTTCAAAAACAAATTGGTCAATTTTACTTTAGGGTACTTAAAATAAGAGATCATATCATACTAACTACTTATGATGCATGCTTCACACACATTCATGAAATTAAATAGCCAAAATCAAGTAAACGAACCTACAACTATTATTCATACTAATTATTTACAAATTTGATAATACATCATCATCAAAACTAAGCATAGACATATTGATTAAGTGTCTTCAATCTCTTTAGTATGTTTATTAGTCATCATTTCTCAAATCCTTCATCTCCACAATCTTCAAACTCAAAATGAATTTGAAGAGACAAAATTGTAGTTGGGCTCATGGGTTAGGTTTTGAGACATGTGTTGCAATAGACCTGCAAATCCTCACCTAAATTAATCCTAATCTCTTCCACCTTCTCGTTTCCTTATTCACACATTATCTCCCTTATTTGCTCCTTATTTGCATTTTGTAGATAGGAGTTCAAAGCTTTTGTGTTCACATTTTACTCCATTAACCATCTCTTGCCTTTCCATAACCATATATATTTCTATCTTCAAAGCTTCCAACTTGGTATTCTTATGGGTTTTGTTAGTTATAGGTTTAAAAATATCAGTTTTTCATTATTTTAATGAAATAAACCCCATTCCCAATACTTAGATAAAAAAAATTTAGTTTTCACAAATTAATTTAATTTGAAAAAAAAAATCATTTCCATAAACTAATGGGTTTGTAGTTAAAAGACCCAACATTGATGGAAACAAATGTTGTTGTCAAGACTATTATTGAATCAGTTGATAAGTGATTCAATAGTATAGAGGAAAAGGATTTGATAGGGGATATGTTGAGCGAAAAAAGAAATGTGGCGGTGAGTACACTAAGGGGAAAGAGAATGGGGGGTAGTTGATGCCCTTAATAAGGAGGAATTATGTGATATTAACATAATTTTTTTTCTTTTTTCATTCTCTTTTTTCATTTCTTGTTGGCTAAAACAATGTTAGTTTCAAATTTACAGAAGGATAGAATAGGTTCTTGTTTAAAACTTAAAGGACCAAAACAAAATTTTTAAAACTTAAAGGACCAAAATAAAAATTTTAAAACATAACAAACCAATGTGGGAGTTACTAAATATATAAGAGATTAAAATGATAGTTTAGCCTAAAAATAATAATAAGGGACATATGTATATGAGAGTTTAGAAGCTTTGGCTTCCTATTTTTTTATTGTTAATTTTTTTTTTAATATGTTTGATATTTTGAAATTCAAACAATTATTTTTTTATTTAAGATTTGATGGTAAAAATAATGATATTTAAGTATTTTTTTATATTTTGATAAAAATGATCAGTTATATTTTATCTTTTCTTGTTAATAATAATGGTATCATTTCTTTTTTTATAAGATAATTATATTATTAACAATCAAATGTGTGAGATTTTTTGTAATAAATCTTATTTTTAAGATAATGATATTATTTATTTATTTTAGATAAATATTCTAATTTTCTTTTTATAATCTTTATTGTAAAGACATTATTATTTTTTGATAGAATATTAGAGTATAATTTATTTCTTTGTTAATATTTTTTTTATTTTATAATCCATTATCACTATTTTATATGGTATAAATGTCTATATTTGTAATCAAATGATATTATTGAAGTAAATTACTTGGTCATTAGGAGTGGGTTCAATTGTGACACTCCAATTGATAATGGATTTTTTCACATAAACAATTCAAACTTATGATATTTTTCCTTCAAGCTTAAGATTGGATATCATAAGTTATATTAGGAACAATGATATCTTTCATATATACTTGGATATAAAAAATAACGACAAAGAAACTCCAAGTTTATACTATGAGAAATTACTTCTCAAAATAAATTTTCAAACTGATAGATTTTGTTTAAAAATAGATTTGATACTTTTCTTTTATTGTGAAAATCAAATGTTGCTTCTAATGATAAAAATAGGTTTGAAAAATCCTTTTAACATATAACTAAAGTTTTGCTTATTAGAACTTAAAAGATATATGTAACATGCATAAAAAACATGAGAAGCGATGTAAGAAAGATATAACTCACAAGAAAATGTATACATATGCACCCCAATCTTGGGCTACATTTTGTACCTACACCTATAGAATTTTCCACTAAGATGAAGCACAAATACACAAGGTATTCTTTCTTTACAGGCCTTCTTAGTCTCTCATCACACTCAATATTCTTTCTTAGCCTCTATAGTTTCTTTATAACCTAGTATTCTCACCTTTATAGGTTACACACTATTCTTGAGCCTCTACAAACACTTTAACCCAATATTTTCACCTCTACAAGTTCTACTCAACTTAAGTATTCTTTCACTGACATTTCTAGGCTTTACCTAAACAACAACCTTGTTATTGACTCACAATAATCTTGTGCTAAAGATCCATTTTAAAAGCAAAAGTCCCCCTAACTACTTTTTGTAAAACCCTTTTGAAAACACAAAATGCATAAAACTATCTTTCAAAATCTTTTTAGACGTTTGAAAATGTGAGAAGGAAAACAAACAAACAAGATTATTGTTTTATATAGGCTCACTCAAACTTGAGTTATGTCCAATTCTCCCTTAAATCCTTGAAAGGTTCCACTAACTAAATTGCAAGTTACAACAAGTCTTCTTAACTACCACTTCTAACACTTATAACCTAAGTATTGTTTATCATCACTTCTGGCTAAACCTTAGTTTATCTTAGATTAAGTAACACCTACCTCTTCTTTGTTCACTAAGTCACTTTTGACTTTTACAAACTTTACAAGTATGAATCAAATACAAGATATTTCATTATTGTGTGAATATACAAACGAAGCATAAGTTATAAATAGGAAAGCAAAGGATGTGCAACAAGTTTAAACAAAGTGTTTTTTACAAACTCAAGAAGATGTCATCCAAAAGGTTTTTAGACATAGCTTGAGCATATGCTTTGTTTCATTAATGTTCTTCAATCTCACAACTTCATCCTTTATAGGCTTTATGCTTAAATGTCCATTATGAGATAATATCTTTGAAAATTTTCCCATTTTGATGTTTCATTTAATGCAAGAAAGCTTTAGCCACATTTTCTTCTCTTTGTTGTGACAACTTCGTTAGAGGAAAGAGAAAATATTTGTCCTCTTCTAAAGTTGTCTTATATTTTCTACAAATTCTTACTTTAGTATTTTTCTTCAACATGCTCTAGACTTGAAGTTCCTTTTTATTAAAGACTCTAGTTAACCTTTAGATGTTTTTTTTATTAAATATTTGAAATTCAAAAGTTAGCTTGAGTATATGAAAAATAATTTGAATATACCAATGGAAGGAACATAAGAGCATAAATCTTAGGCATTTGAAACATAAAAGTTTTGACTTTTGTGATTGATCATAATAAAATGAAAACATTAAGTATAGGTAGAAATAACTTAGTGTTTTCATTAGTTATCTTTGAGCATAAAAGCATAGTGTTGGATGCTTAAAGCTTTCTTTTTCCTAAAAATGTGTTAGACAATAGGTTTAGTTAACAATGCATTGGACACTTAATATTTTATTATGAAAATATTGGACGTAAGTCTTTTCAAATGCTTTGGATGGTTGTTAGGTTAAAGCATATTTTTGTGTATATGGTTATAAGGTTAGAAATATACCTTTCTTGCTCTTGGACACTTAAGATGTTTGCATAGTTCATTAAAACTTATTAGTATTTTAAATTATAATATCTTTATTATTATCAAAATTATGAAATTTTTGAGAGGTTTTCTTAGGTTCCAACATTCTTCATTCTTCTTGATCAAGTTTAGTCTTATAAACATATTTTTAAAATAAACCATTAATAACTAAGTTTAGATATCTTAGAATATGTTTCTTGAAAGTTGTTATCATTAAAACTTTAACTTTAGAAGGAATTCTTTTTCAAAAATTATTAGTCATTCCTCTTTTTTTATTGATTTAATTAAAATTGATTTGAGAATTATAGGTTATTTATTAACCTTAGTCAATAGGACAAACCTTGGTGATACGTGATATTACATTTATATAGTTTTTTTAAAAAAATATTTAATTTATTTCTCTATAAATGTTTTTTATTTTATTTTTTTAATATTTTAAAAATACATAACTATGAATATCTTATATAAAATAGTAATTTTATTTTTTAAATAAATTTAGTTTTTGTAATTAGCCTTATAATATCTAATTTTGCCTCTGTCCACGATATTAGTAGTATGAGTTACTGGAGAGGAGAAAAGATAGTTCCGTGGATTTGATGGCAAAAGATAGTTATGTGGATTTGAAGTCTTCCATAGCAGCTGCTTAAAGAATTAGGCAAGATACGTATAAACAAGCAGATACATACGTTAATATTCATTAATACTATTTGTTAATTATAATTTAATAAGATATATATATATATATATATATTGTAATTTATTGGAAAATTTAACTATTTGATTTGTAAGAAATTAAATTTCAATAAAGTTAGATAAAAATATAAAACTTAAATGACTAATTTTTAAAAGTTAACAATTTGAATAAGACATGTTGGTTTACTATTTGAATTAATTTTGTAAACGTAATAATTTGTATGAGGCACGATTTGATAAAAACAGGAATTAGGAATTGGTTATTGTAGTCTTCAAAGTAAAAAATATGTATTATTCAATAAGAATTTGAACTAGTGATATGTCATTAATTTGAGTGAAATTAAATTTTATGATCTTATATTTTGAGTTTGAACTTTGTGAATGAAGAAAGCATAATTAGGAGTGGAGACTCCACTAAATATGACTAGGAAGTTTTTTTGACAAAGATTAATCATGAACAAAATTGGTGAATACTTCGCACCAATGTCATGGTGACACAAATAAGAATTTAAACTTAAAAAATTTTAGGTGTGGAATAATTATCATATTTTAAAGAAATTTTTTGTGGGATGTACAAGTATAATAACATATAAAAAGTTTTCACTAACATGTCGCTGGTCCAAGTAGAATTGGGTTTGGTTTCCTTAAGTGTGCTCTCAAGTTTGAACCTTGTGGATGGAAAAATACGATTAAGAAAAAAGACTCACTAAAAATAACTAGCTAGATTTTGTAATAGAGATTAATCATTAATTAAACGGACAAATACTCCACACCCATATCATATTGAATAAAAAAATATAACAATTTTTTAATGAAAGTTAGGGTAATAGAACTCATAAATTGTCTATAAAAATTAACTCAAATATATAAAATTCCAGAAAAGGAGAAATGAATATTAATGCTAGCCGTGTAAATGAGTTGAATTGTGAATTATTCAATATCAAATTATAAAATGTTTAATTAAGTTTATTTATTTAATTAAATAAATAAACTAAAATTTGAAATTAAACTTAATTATTTAAATGAGTCAAATTCAGTTTTTACAACCTTGATATTAACAATTCTTAAATAATTTGTTTGCACATATTTACACATAGATACACACAATGTATCATAGAAAAATTAAAATCATATTTATATTGCTATTTGTATGAAAATACTTATGTATAATCTTTTTATTAAATTTTTTAAAAAAAATTATTTTCTATTTATAAATTTTTTTGTGAGAGTTAAAATAAAGTAAGCATTGTTTACGAATAAATATAAGAAAATATAAAAAGTATCCAAATAAAAAATCTAAGTAAAAATTTAAGTATCTAAATAAATAATATTAGCAATCTAGTTAAATTATAAATGAGTTAAACAAGTAAAACATAAACTTTAAGTTTTTTTAACAAGTCAAATTTAAACTCTATTTAAACTTATTTAAATAAATAACTCAAGTTTAAGCAACTAATTTTTTTTCATAAGTCAAACTTAAATTTTAGGTGGTCAACTTAACTTGACTTAGTTTCCGTTATGGTTGGAAGCATCACGAACCATAATGCGGCTAACTTCTTCTATGTTAATAAACTTCACTTTCCCTGTTGTGACAGCCTTTTCCTTATAATTTGAAGTTGATCCTCGCACACGACGCTTAAATTGGCATGCTTTACACAACCAAACTTCAGCGAGCATTGTGCCATTACGTTTAATGCAAGCACTGAAAATGGGATGGAAATAACATTAGTTCAGAACAAGGTTCTATGTACATATATCACATGCCTAAACTTTATAGAATTAATAGGTTTTCTCAAAGGCAATAAATAAGACAAAAAATATATATATATAAGTAAAAGGAAAAACAATTACATGTGTGCACATTTTATCTTGCATCTATTACAAAAAGCCATATCTTTGCGAGGAGGATTGCGACCACATATAATGCAAGGTTTAGTCTGCAAGAAATAATGAAACACAAATAAATATCTATATATAAGAAAGAAGAGCTAAGTTATAAAAATGAATTTGTTAATAGAAAAATCTTCAAACCACCTATTCTCAAGCAGATTTGATTGATTCACAGTCATAATAATTTATTAGTCATAAGAAGAAGCACACCCCACTAGCCACCTTTCCCCCAATATGACCAAAAAAATTAAGTTTATAGTGCAATAAAAATAAACCAATAAAAATGATAAATAATTAAAGAACAAGTGGATACCAGAAATGGACCCACAAAAGCAAAAGTATAACGATACATATATGCTTTTTACCTTGGAATTTTTTTTCGCCGGTGCCATTGTGAGTGAAAGAGAAGAGGAAAGCAAACAATTTCTCCTATTTACTGTTGCCAAGAAAAAAAAAATGGTGAGGCCTTAAAAATAGTGTGTGAAATTTGGTCAGTTATCATCTTATCAACTCAACTTTTTCACCTTTACGATGGTCTGATGGAAGCATGTGATAAGAACCCTGATTTTGATTAATTAGGGCTAATGGTAAAATTTGATGTAAAGTTTATTTATAGTCATGTTATCTAAATGAGTTACTCCTAGATCCCTTCTAAGTGTTGAATACTTTGAAATCCCAGTGACGACAGTGTGAACAAGCCATGAGGTTCTTGACTTTTGTGTGTAAAGTGCATCATGTGGTGCAAACTTTGAGTAACATATCTATGTTGTCTAGGGTAGAGGTGTATAGGGTTGTTCAAAGGCCAATTTGATCATATTTTGGGAGAGGGGGGAATGAAATCCAAACAATTAATTATTATCAGTTTAGATTGATTCACATTTTTCAAATTTTTTCTATAATCCAAACCAAATCAATTTGATTTAGAATGGGTTAGTTTGATACAAATCAATTAGGTCTCTTACTATACAAATGTGTAAAAATCAATTTTAAGAAACCATTAGCTATTTTTTTTAATATAAATATTGTAATATTTCAAATTTTGAGTATTAAAAATAAATTATAAGAACACTCTTCTTAGGATCTTACTATTGTGTCATTTGATTGGAAAAACCATAAATACTATTAATATTATTATTATTATTATTATTATTATTATTATTATTATTATTATTATTATGTTATGGTTATTGATATTACCCTATTATTATTATATTGTATTCTTGTTTTTGTTATTATTATTGTTGTTGTTATATTGTTATGCTTATTATATTATACTATATTTGATGCAAGAGGAGTATTAGATTGTGTTTTTATAATTAGCGCTTGAAAAATGTCTAAGTTATTTATTATTTAGTTTTATGTTGAAAATTCAAGAATGACCATATCATATCTTGAGTTATATTTGTTTGACCAAGGTGTTGTTTGTTTCATTAGAAAGTTGAAAATGCTACAATTCATCCTCACACCTCAAGAACTAAAATGGACATCCGTCTTAAAAAAATGCCTCTAAAATAGGTCATTTGATAATTATAAAAACACTCTAATTCCCACATTGGACAAAGTAACCTCACAAACTCTTTCTTTCCCCTAAATATAAAGGAGACCACCAAACTTTAAGAGTGGACAAAAATAAAGTGGACTTAGCACAAAGCGTGGAGCCCTTTAAGTTAATAATTTTTATATTTCCCTTAGAGTTTCCAAACTTGGGACATAATGCGGGTTGGTTGCAAAATCCTTTTTGTACTTCATAGGTGAGTGTTTTCCCTTACTCAAGCCTTTACCTCTATGTTTATGTGTTTCCTCCTTTTTTTCTATCCCACTTTTATTGTTTAAGAATAAAATCCTGAATACATATTAGGATTATGATTGGTTAATGAGTTAAGGAGTGAATTTAATGTTTATAAAAGAAATAGGATTTGATTATGTTTGAACTATAGATACTTTACATTATGATTTGATTATATTTGAATCAAAGATGTCTTACATTAGGACTTGGCTGTGTTTAAATTGTAGAACTTTATCTTAGGATTTGGTATATGATTATATCTTATCTTAAGATTTAAATATCTTACCTTATCTCGTGAATTAAATATTTTATTTTAGTTTAGAAGAATGATATGCAAATCAAAAGATGTACATAAAGTAATCAAGGATGTGATTTTAATGTATAAAATGAGTTATGAAAATAGCCAAATTAGGCTTAGTCGTCTTCATAAGAAATGTTATTGACTTTGGTAGATGACCTTAAGTACGAGAGGAAAGAATGGAAGAATCTAAATGAGAAATATTGAGTTACCATGTGATAGAAAAATGATAATGATGAGAATGAAGTCCTCAATTGATAATAAGAGTAAATTATTATAACAATGTGCTGGTAATATATAGGTTAATGAAAATTATTGATGATTGAAATGTGTAGATCCAACCTTGAGCATAAAAAATTTACTAAAGATATAGTAAGAGTAAATCTATGAGAATTAAGTGAAAGAGATGTTTGCGTAAATGAGTCTAACTCATTCATAGGATCCTTAGAGTGCTTAAAAAGACATTATGTCTTACTCCTTTAAGTTTCTCCTTTTTCAGGATACATACAAAGGTGATTTTGATGAATTTTGAAGTTTCTTATACAAGAAAAAGTACTTAATTTTAGTTGTATTTTGTATCTCTATTATATTTTGTACAAGGATTAATGGATTTAGTGTAGTTTAAATATGTAAGATATTTTAAACATAACTATAATAATATCTTCTAGGTGTTACAAATATAGTTGTTTTATGAAATAAAAAACTACAAATAATACGTGTATATACTAAATACTATAAAATCAAGATCAAGTATTAACAAGATAATGCAAACTAAAAAAGGGAAAAGTCCAACACTAAAATCTATAAGAAATTCATGGATCTACCTATACCTCCTTCTCTTTTACTAGATCTAGAGCACCTATAAAAAAATGTAATATAGAAACTAGAAACTAAAAAAGATACATATCTAAACTATAGAATTTGTCAATAAACAACACATAATATTACAGTAAACTAGAAAAAAAAACAACTTTTATACATTATTTATATAAGATGATCTAAGTCTATATTTCTATAATCTTACAAATTCAAAAATAGTAGTAGAATGCAACATATAAATTGCTTGTACTAGACAAACATAAGTAAGGGTTAAGTTTGCTTTTATTATAGGAACATCACACATAAACAAAAAAAAATCTTTGCAGTACAAACATCACATTGAAGTAGAAAAATCATAAGTTTGCCTTTGTAAAAAGATTGTTCCTATTGTATGAACATCATACAAACAAAATTTTGTTTGCTCTATGAACATCACATTAAAGACAAAATTTGAAACAAAGGAAGTTTTAAGAAGAAATTCATCTTATATGGAGTTAAACACTAATAAGAATTTTTAAAGTAAATTTCTTTTCCTATATTTGAAATTAAAGTACTAGATTAGATAATCAACCTACATAATCAATATGTTTGACTAAATATTTGATATGGGTAAAGGTACACGGGTCAGCTTGTACAGTAGAGTTGGGTAAATGGATAATCCGCTCGCCTAGCCCGCAAATTAAACATGCTCTATTTTTCGCGGCCTGTGCTCGCCTCGTGTAGCTCGCAAGTAAATTGGTAAGCCTACAACCCACGTTAAAAAACTAGAAATAGGCGTTCATGAATTGCCCCATTGAAGATGTTTATAGACATGAGAAGGAGAGATGCGAGGTGGGGGGAAATGCAGCTAGGGGAGGCACTGGGTGTAACATCCCAAATTTTTTGAAATATGTAATATTATATTTCTAGAACTTATCTCTTACTTATTTTTGATTTAATTCTTTTAGGAATCTAATTCTTAAAAAAAAAAAGAAAATTGTTAAATTGTGAATAATGTTGAGAAAATAAAGAAAGAAAATAGAATTTTTGTTAGCAAGATTTCAAATTTAAAATAACAATAAAAAGAGTGAAAAATATAAATTTTTGAAAATTTAAATCCATATAGAAATAAAGAAGGAATAGAAAAGAGAAGAATTATAATTAAAATCAAAAATAGAATTTTCAAAAGCTATAAATAAATTTTTAGGAATTAAATAAAAATTAAATAAACATTTTTAGATAAATTAATAAATTTTAGTAAATAAAAATAAATAATTATGAAAAAAAAATTAATTTAGTAGAAGAAAATACAATTAAGATTTAGGATTTTTAAAAGAAGATCGGAAGAGCACACG
>JAMLFT010001411.1:0-30940 GCA_026544285.1 Pachyrhizus erosus
AAGAGGTTGTAAGTATTTCATATACAGTGTACAATTCTTCTACTATCAATAAATCTACAGCAGTTTGGAGATTACTTCCCCAACAGTAACATCGTTCAAGGAGTTGCCTCAGAATATATCATAACCAAATTTAAAGTCCCTAGACCTTTCATGCTCACATCATTACTTTTATTATCTTGTGTTGGCCATCTTTTAATTGCATTCAATGTCCCAAATGGTCTCTATGTAGCCTCAATTGTTATTGGGTTTTGCTTTGGGGCTAACTGGCCAATACTCTATTCCATTATATCTGAACGTTTTGGCCTTAAATATTATTCAACATTGGACAATGTTGGGTCAATAACAAGTCCAATTGGGTCATATTTGCTCAACGTGAGGGTTGCAGCGTATTTGTATGACAGGGAAGAAAGAAGGCCAAAGGAAGATTTGGGGCAAAAGATAAGCCCAGGGGAGGAGTTGAACTGCAATGGAGATGAGTGCTACAAGTTGGTTTTCATAATAATGACTGCAGTTTGCTTGTTTGGGGCACTTCTGTCACTCATTTTGGTCTTTAGGACTAAATAATTTTACAGAAGTGATCTATACAAGAAATTCAAAGAAGCTAGAACAGATGAAACTGATACAGTTGTGTTACAACAGGATTAGATCATCAGTTGCAAATGAAGGCTAGGTGACGTTGACAAGGAATGGAAAAGGAAATTTGAGAACCATGTACAATATAAATGTAAATCTCCAACAGTTTACACTTTATAATAAGGAGTGGTCCTGTAATGTTATCTTTTCTGTTTGACACAACTTCGTAACATAGTTTCTTTCCGCTATAAAACAGCATCAGAGTATTGCTTGAGAAAATAAATAAGGGTAAATCACTTGTTGATTTGAAAGTATCAAGTGTTATTATCATTTTAGTAACTTTGTCATAGCCATTTGGATTGCATTAGGCTATAAATAAATCTTAATTTTTTTTTTTAAAAAAGTATGATAAAGATAAATGACATAATAAAAAGAAATTGAAAATAATATTTTTGTATTAATAACATAAGTGGTTTAGCAACAATTGCCTCAAGTCGTGAACTATAAATATTTAGCAATTTTTGGATTCTGACATCTCAGCAAACAGATACATTTTTTAAAACTGCAGCTTACCTTTTCTTTTTTCATGCTAACTTGATAACGTTACATAAGTTTGAATAAATAGAAATATTAGAAACACAGGTTTTAACACATTCTTATTAATACACTTTTTTTTATTTGATGAGATTTATTAAATATTAAAAGAATTTATAGGTTCCACATGTTATTTAATAAATTGCTCAAGATTTTATAATTTACAATAAATTTTAATCAATATTTTTTGTCAATAAATATTAATTGTTAATTTGTTAAATTTTTTGTTAGTAAGAAATATTGAAATTCTTTTCTCTTTTATTTTTCATCTTCAAATCAATCTTATATTTCTAAAGTTTAATTAATATATTTTTTTAACAGATAATATAAAAGTGTGTTAAAAATGTATCGTTAGATTTTATTTTTTTTTAATAAATTTACTTTAAGTTGAAGGATATCTAAAGTGGTTGGATCCTACTTGGGTAGCTTAAAACAAGTAAAATTAAAGTATTGAATATAACACCATATCCTCGTAAAGCAATTTGAGTGTGGTGAAGTACTTCACGTAACATTAAAGGAGGATTGACAATTAAAGGAGCTACATTGTCAGACAGAAAAATGCTGAGAATAGTCTCTTGTGCACTCTTTTAAATATATTTTCTTCTATTACTTGAAATTATTAAAAATTATAAAATTTTGTATATTTCATATATTATTTAATAATTTTTTCTAATAATTTTGTTATTTTAATAAATTTAAACTAATAAAAGAGAATATTAAAAACAATGTGTTAAGAGTGTATTACTAACATTCTGTGGATCGAATATGTTTTAATATGACATTTGTGTATTAAATCCACAAGCTTGTAAAATTTGGTTTGGTCCTACTCCGAAAACAATACTATCATCTCCTATGAGAATTGTTACCAAGGATTCTTAAACTTAAAGAATTACTCCTTCTTAACTTAAAAATAAATAAAAATACTTAATTTCATACTTATTAGAGATGTTGATTAAGTATACGATTTTTTTAATTTCATATAAAAGAAATTATATTTTCTAAACTACCTTCACTCATATTTATAAGAGATAATACTCATATTTGTATGTTATAGGAAGTGTTCGCATTGAATATTATGTATTGAATCTTTACCATTCAATAATTACTCCCTTGGCTGAACTTGGTATACAATTCTATGTAACCTCTAGTATCTATTCTTTCGCTTGAAAATCCTACCAACTAATCATTATATGGTCTTATCTTTGAATCTAATATCTTTATTTAAAAGTGAATCATTACAAAATGTTTGCTAAACTCCATTGATCTATCAATATATCTTGGACTATGCAGTTGACTATTTCCATAAATATGCCCATAGGGTCATCCTTTTTAGGGTCGACACCTTTAAAGTCCTCATTTGAGAAGGTAATTATTGGCATCTTCACTGGCTTCATCCCTTCAACGGTGTTCATTGGAGACACAATGTCTCTTTCGTGACAAAGAAGATGTACCTCCTCTAGAAAATCCTTCAACAAATAATGTTTATTACATTTCTTGAGTTGTTTTCTTCTTTGTTTCTTTCTCGATCTTTATTTTTTGCCTCTTTGCTGGATTCTTCTCTTCATTTGTCTTTGTCGCCTCTACAAGAATCAATCTTGTACTCTCTTTTATAATTTTGGCTTGAGTCACAAGTTGATCTTTGGATGAATTCTTTCATTTGGCTCACCTAGATCAACTCCTTAATCTTGTCCCTCAAAGTTATGCGTTCTTTAGTTGTATGTCCATGATTTTGATGGGAGCAGTAATGTTTCTTGGTATCGACATATGTTACGACCCTCTTAGGAAGTGCCAAGATATATGTGTTGAGTGCTTCAAGAATTTTAGCACAATTAGTGTTTTGAGGGGTGTATTGAGAATATTTTTGTTGGATAGGTTCTCAATAGTTTCTATTAAAGTTGTCTCGACTTCTCTTCTTGTTCCTAATAGGATCTCTCTTTTCTCCTACTTATTTAGCCTTAGTTTGATTTTTGAATTCTACCAACTCCTCCATTTACATGTGGTTAGTTTCCCTCCTCCTTAATTCATCCATATCAATCGCTAGCTTCTTACATAAGTTATTTACAAATGGTCTAGATTTGAGTGTCACGACCAAACGATGAAGCATTATCGTTGGGTCAAGATCTCATATATTGAGTGTGACTTTGCTAAATATCTCCATAAATGCCCTCAATGTCTCCTTCTTATCTTGACGAATGTTCACTAATGCTAGTGAGGTTAGATTATGAGGTTGACTAGTCACAAACTGTGTTCCAAAACATGTGACTAATGTGTTGAAACTATCAATTGAGTTGGGTGACAATTTGGTGAACCAGCTCAAAGCAATGCCTTTTAATGACGTGAGAAAGACTCTAGATAGTATTGCACCCTCTATAGTGTACAATCCACGTATGTAATAAAAATGTTGACGTGTTCGTATAGCTTTTTGATGTCATCATATCAATTTAGTATCAATCTTTTGCATTTTATTATTGGAAGTAGAGTTTCCATAATGCCATTGACAAAAGGGTGTCGCTGACTTATGGTAGCAACTGAGCTAATTAACATGGATGTTTGATTGGTATTCTTTTACCAACTTGTCTCTGGTTGTTTATTCCCTAACTCTCTGTGGAGGCAAACGAGTGTGCTAGTCTCTATGTATTCTAGTACTATTAAAGTGGGCTGCTCGGCTTGATCCACCATGGTCAATCCAACCTACTTATGAGCTAGAAAAACACTAATCCAACTTAGGCCACCACGGGTTGGTGGGTTGTACGGGTTGGCCCATAGCGGTCCTCAGAGGATGTCTCGTAGGAAATAGAGGCAGTAAGGGCGACAATGACACAAAATTTGTGAGGAGCTTGAACACAGGTCCAAGGATGTCTTGCAATACAGGTGCGTATCATAAAGGAATTCTCGCAGGGACAATGACAGAAGTAGCGACAAGCGACAATGTCCAACTAAATCAGACTAATTGTTTTTATTATTAGAGACATAATGATAACACTTAGCAGTTTGGGAACTTTGCCTATCTCAATCTTGGGATGAGAGAAGTTCAACAGGCAAGGCCCCCCGAATGTAGGTTGTGCAATGAATTGGGTCAAGCCACGTAGGTCTTGTTGCTTGCGAGGAGAGAAGATGCAAGTTTAGGGACGTCTCTCAATGTAGGTACATATCGCTCACAGAGGACATCTCGTCGGTACAATGAATACAACATAGTGGCGTCCTAGGGTTTGATATTGGAAGAAGGAGGTGTGGCGCAAGACGAAAGGCACACAAAGACTTGCATTTCTTATTTGGGGAGCGAAATACGCCAAGCTAAAATGCAATTGGATATGTTGCAACCTGTGGGTCAACTTGACCTACCACGAGTTTTGCTTGGGTGGGTCGAGTTGAAAAATGTCAATTTTTTTTTAACTGAACTCGTGGTGGGCTGAGTTGACTCGCAAGTTGTAACCCATTTTGACAGTACTAATATATTCATAGTATGTTTTTGTTTGTTGAGATGATTTCCACATTTTTTCCCGGTTACGCATCTTCGTGTTTTCATTTTCTCAATTCCTCCAACTTTTTTTTGTGTTAACTTTAATAGCTTCCATCTATGCTCTCATCTCCATTATCATCTTTAGAGTGTCCATTTCAATTCGCTTTGAACGAACTCCTTTACCTCCAACTAAGTCAGGGTCCTATTGATCTAACTTGTGATTCATCTTATAACCATAACCTTAGGTTGAAAGGGAATATCCTTCAAACCCCACAATGAGTGTCAAAATGTACCTATAAAAAGATATAAATGTAATTTTCTCCTTAGCCAGCTAAACAACTAACCTTAAGGATTGAGATATGAGTATTTACAAAAGATATTTCAATGCTCAAATCAATAGATAATCATATATTAAAGACAATGATTATGTGATTAGTAGTGAAAATGAATAGTAACCTTTATTTGTAATACTTACTCTTATGTAAAGTGTTCTTAATGGATGAGATTATGGATTTTATCTTATAGATTTAACATTATTATTGAGCTAATTATATTGATTATTAATAATTAAAAATTAATAAATAAATAATATAATTATTTATTAATTATTAATAAATTCTTTATATTATGATAGGTCGAGATAATGTTAATCATCTTTAATCCTTTGTTACTATGCAAAGATTGATATGTTATTCTCAACATATTTTTATTATTATATCTTCTTTTTTACTATTTTTTGTGTGTTCCAAATTTCTAAAAACTCTTAAGAAATTCTTTTAAAAAGTAACTATATAAACATAAAAATATTTTTTTTATCCTTTTTCCCAAGTTAAAAATAATAATTTTGAATAAAAAATAACAATCATATCATAAATGATATTTTAAAATTTAAACAAATAAAGTTTACGCATGGTTCTTATAATAATGCAGACAAATTTATGTTTCTATAGAAATTTCAAGATACAAAAATAAAAGTAAACCACAAAAGAAAAATGTTACACTCCTATAATTTTTCAAATTGAAAACCGTAAAATAAATAAATTATTATGATCAAAAGTCAAAGAGAAGTCACTATAGTGATAGCATATAATAACAATAATATAGTATAGCAATAATAACATGTTACAAAAGCATAGAAAAAAAAACATAATCACGCATAAAAGCGAGCGATGTGGGACCCACGGAGTTACACACTCATTGACCCCAGAACGGAGGGGGTTTGCCTCACGTCGCTTTCCGCGATATAGCGCGAAGGCGTTTTGACTGGATTCGGGGTAGCGGTCAGCACCGTTCGGGCAGCCTCACTCACTCATTCTCACTGCCCCCTCTCACACAGCAAGCACGCCTAACTCAAAAAACGATAACTACAATTCTTATTATTATTACACTCACCACCTTCACCGATTAATACACAAAAGAGAAAAATAAAAATAAAAATAAAGTGTGCTCTTTTAGAACCAAGAAGAAGAAGTTCAAAGCAAAGTTTATTTTATTTTATTTTTTAAACTTGGAAAAAGAAGAATGTGGGAAAATGTCATGATTTTTGGATTTTGATTTTTCTGGGGGGTGATTTTGGAATAGGTGTGTTTTGATAGGATCGGGTTCTGGGTGTGGTGTTGGTTGGTAATGCTGGTGGTTGCTTGCATGTGAGAATTTTGGGGGTTTAGGGCTTTGTGGCATTTTGAGTTTTGGAGGAGAATAAGGCTGGGTTTTGTGATGGTGTGTTGGGGGGTGAGGTATTATTTGGATCTGAGGTTTTTTCTGGTGACTTAGTTTTTGATGGAGAGAGAGTTGTGGGGTTCTGTTTTCATCTGGTGGGTGTTATTAGCTCACCCATTATGGTTGGTTTCTGCTAACATGGAAGGTTTGTACTTTGTATTGTAACTCTTTGCTTTTTGACTCATTTTTAAAGGAATTTATGCTTGTGAAATCTTTGATTGGGTTGGAGTATGGTAAATGAGTTGAACCTTGGTTTGGTGTTTCATTGTTTGTGCCATTTTGTGTTTTGTTTTGTCAAATGGTTGTGGAATGTGAAGTGCTGGAATGGTTTTGATGGGATCATCATTTCTTTTGAGGGTTCAGAAGATGTCTTCCTGAGGGACATTATATCACTTAATTCTTACAGTACTGTTTATGTCCCAATGGTCTTATGGGTTTTCTGTTAGAGAGTGTTTGATGACAATGCCTTCCCTCTATGTACTCCATAAGGTGCTCTGGAAATGGGTTATGCCCTTATGGCTAGAGTAATATAAACAAAGCATTCAGTGATTACTCATATGGCATAGGAACAATGTTCATTAGGCTTATCTTTTTCCTCAATTGTCTGTACTTGTTTGTATAGTAGGGTACCTGATCCTAAGGTTCTGATTCGCATACTTCAATTGATGCTGAACTTGTTTTGTTTTATTTAATTTAATTTGTGTGTATGTGTGTGGGTGGGGGGAGGGGGCCGAAATGTACTGCTCAAATAGTCAAATAATCTATACAGTGCTTTCTTAGCCGCAGTGTCTAGCAGATTCTGTTGCAACTTTGTTTCTGTAGGTGATCATCTTTACAGCACCTGATCTTATATCCTTGTATTATGAAACAGGTGACGCCTTACATAGTCTGAGGACAAATTTAGAGGATCCTAACAATGTTTTGCAGAGTTGGGACCCTACACTGGTCAATCCATGCACGTGGTTTCATGTAACATGCAACAATGATAATAGTGTCATAAGAGTGTAAGCTGCTTGTCCCTTGATATCTGTCATATTTATGTTCATTCTGTATTTATACAGCTTAATTTCATCTTTTTTATAATGTGTTTTTTCCTTTGGTTTAATATCAGTGATCTGGGAAATGCTGCTTTGTCTGGTCAACTTGTTCCACAGCTTGGCCAGCTTAAAAACTTACAGTATTTGTATGTTATACTTTCATCCTTTGATGTTTCAATATTTTGCTTTTCCTATGTTTAATGGATGACATGACCATGCTTGGTTTTCTTTTTTGTTAATGTTTTATATGACAGTTTAAATTTCTATTAAGATAGTATAATAGGAAAGGTCTTCCAATAATGTAGAGCAAAACACTACAGTTTTTAGATTGTTGTCATTTCATTTGAGTTACATAGAAGCTGCAGTCTTTTGGAACAATATTTTTTCTACTAGTGTAGTCTTATTGACCAATATTGGTCCTCAAGTCTCTAAAGTTATGGTTATTTTCATGATTTATTGTCACTTTTTGAAGTTGTGTCCTCTCGAGAGAACATGCCATTCAGTTTTTACAATGCAGACTTTAGGTGGTAAGATTTATATGTAAGACACAACTTGATACGTGCATGTTATTATTGCTATTTTGTTTATTATTCCAAATAATCACAATATTTTCTGTAACTGTTGAGTTTATCTAAGGCATCCGAAGCATAATGAAGCCCTTCATATTTGTAACATAAAAGATAATATGAATAGCCTTTGTTAATGGCCAATAAGAACCATGGCATGGGGGCATAGATAATCAAGATTTTTATATGAGATTCTCTCAAGTGGGATTGTTGTTCCTTTTTGCTTTTGTGATTGTTTGGTTTTGATTCAACATGATGAAGTATTTCTTCATACTTTTATGTTAGGAAGGAAGGGGGAGTTGATGGTTGGTCTTGACACTTTAGAATGTTCTAGTCTCTATTTGTCTGTACACTGTTGGCTGTGGATTATTGAGAAGCTATCTAAATTGAAAATGGATTTGGCTAAGGGTGGTTTGACTAGCATTATAATTGTGCATAGGTTCTCTTTGGTTATGCTATCTATTTGAGTTTGTGAGATTCAACCGTTGCATCTGACTTGATCAGAAGTTTCTTAAAGAGGTAATCCAAGGCCCCTGTGTTTTGGGATTGCATGGGTCATATTCTAAATGTTCTAATACATTTAAAAAGGAGCCGTTTGAGAGTTAATCCACTAGAGAAATTTCCCATGCTTGTATGTGCATTTGTTTTATAACTGAAGAAAACAGTGACTCTGTATTAAATATTTTTTACATGAAATTTATAACTTTTACAGCTGTATCACTCTTATTCAAATGATGCGACCACAGGGAATGCTCTTGAAACAAATCTGGTGATTGAGTAGTAGTCATTGATAAAATATTGATGAAATTATTAAAAAGATTTAGCTAGATGCTAATTTTACAAAATATTAATTTGGATATCTGATATCTTCGTATTTTTTCATGTAATTTATTTTCCATAATAGGGAACTTTACAGCAATAACATTAGTGGACCAATTCCAAATGACCTGGGGAATCTTACTAACTTGGTGAGCTTGGATCTGTATCTAAACCGTTTCAGTGGACCTATCCCAGAGTCATTGGGCAAGTTGTCAAAATTGCGTTTCCTGTGAGTGTACTTATTGTTGGGATAATTTGTTTTATATATATTTTGTGGAAATTCTTAAGAAATTATTTTTATTCTGAATTCCATTATTTACCATCAGTATACTTTGTTTGCATTATGATTTATGAATGACTCCCATTAGTGTATATGGAAAACTGAATATGCTGAAGTGCCTTCTTGAGTTAAAATATTGAAACTGAGATGATGAAATGAAAAACAAATTCTTATTGGCTATAATACAGAATTTAATTTTCATACATTATCAGTGTAAAAATTTCTACACTGTCAACCAATTAGAAATTATCCTAGGTATGACTGTTAAAGTAATTATTATAAGAGTAAAAATTCATACCTTACATGGCTATCTAAGATTAGATGACAATGTCAGTACATCCTAATTAAATTCTACAATAGATCTAAAAATTAGATGAATTACATCCAACTATGGTTTTGGGTTTGTATTTGCTGCAAATTCTGTGTATTTTGTGGAGTTCTTTCAAACTTCAAATTTTTAAATCTATTATTTGACAGTTAAAACCAATCAAAAGAAAATTGTTCTATCTATGCAAAATTCCCAACTGAAAACTAACTGTTAATAAAACCAAAGGTGTCATTCTTGGTTCTAAATGCATATCGAAATAATAGGTTAGATTAGTTACTCATAGAATAGAAGGAACTTTCATTCTATTCCTATCTACCCAAAATTACTTTTTCACCCCTTCCCTGCCCCAAAATATTTGTTTTTCATTAATTAAACCATGTGCATTTGACTCTCCATTTATGCATACAATATTTTTTAATTTGTCATGCATATTTCTTTGAAAAAATTTAAAAAATATTATAAGAGTAAACTGGAAATGAAAATGATAATTGTTTTCACTTGGATATGAACTGCTATTGTTTTTCAGTCATAGTCATAGGGTAGAACTGTCAAAGCTCAAAATGGTGCCTTGTGCTGTTGATGTGTGTATTCTTGTTTTTTTTTTCTTTTGTATTACTATTGAATATAATATCTAATACTGTTTTCCTGGTACGTTTGTCTAAGGATAGCCGCCTTAACAACAACAGCCTGACTGGTCCTATTCCCATGTCACTGACTAATATTACAGCTCTCCAAGTGCTGTGAGCCAGTTTACCTCAACACGTGGTTTATTTCACTTCACAATATTTTTATGCTAAGCTGATGTTTTGTTCTCAATATTTACTTTTAAATGTAGGGATTTGTCTAACAACCATCTCTCTGGTGTGGTTCCCGATAATGGCTCCTTCTCATTATTCACTCCTATCAGGTTTTTTACTCAGCTTTGAGATATTCTTGCATGCAGTGGTTCTGACTTACAAACAATTTCTGAATGGACTGCCCTTCTTGCAGTTTTAATAATAACTTGGATCTATGTGGCCCAGTCACTGGGCATCCTTGTCCTGGGTCTCCACCATTTTCTCCTCCTCCCCCCTTTGTCCCACCATCCCCAATCTCAGCACCAGGTAATCTTTATTGCTGATCTGAAGCTTGAGTTTAGGTGACACTGTTATCTATAAATTTTTCATATCTTCTATATCTATTGCTTAGTTTTTCTTAACCTGGGTTTCAACTTAAAGTTCATGCTATACCCATGGTGGTGGCTACTTCATTTTTTTATAATGTGGTTATAATGACTGGCCATATTCTATCATACTTAGTTTTCTACTTTTTATTGATTGAAATTTAACTGTATGTCTTAATATTTTTTTTTTCATTCGATGTGTTAGGACTCCTTCTGTCTCATGCTAGTGAGTTTGTTGTATCAATTTACATAGACTTGTTCATTCTCCATTGTTGCTGTTTATTGACTTGTTAAGTTTTGAAGATTAAATTCTTTTTAATCGATCTACTTGAATAAAAACTCAGTGGTCAGTTATACATTTTAATAGGCCCAATCCCTATTTTTGGTACATATTTTCAGTTATTTTATTATATATATTCTTGGGAACCTTAAGATAAAAGAAACACTGGTTTCAATTTTTCTCTATCTAATTGTAGAAGGAAATAGAGCCACTGGTGCAATAGCTGGAGGAGTAGCTGCAGGTGCTGCCCTGTTATTTGCTGCTCCTGCAATTGCATTTGCATGGTGGCGACGAAGGAAACCACAGGAATTTTTCTTTGATGTGCCCGGTGAGCAATCCTTTTTAATCTAATTGAGTACTGCATTGGTTGAATAAACTAATTGGATGGAATTTGACTTACTTACATCTAATTGCAGCTGAAGAGGATCCTGAAGTACACCTTGGGCAGCTTAAGAGATTCTCACTACGAGAACTGCAAGTTGCAACTGATACTTTCAGCAATAAGAACATTCTTGGAAGGGGAGGATTTGGTAAGGTGTATAAAGGACGTCTGACAGATGGTTCACTGGTTGCTGTGAAAAGATTGAAAGAGGAGCGCACGCCTGGTGGGGAGCTTCAGTTTCAGACTGAAGTAGAGATGATCAGCATGGCTGTGCACCGAAATCTCCTCCGTTTACGTGGGTTCTGTATGACTCCCACTGAAAGGCTACTTGTATATCCTTACATGGCTAATGGAAGTGTTGCCTCGTGCTTAAGAGGTTCGGACTTTACTTTTTCCTCCTGTAGTCTATGGCCATTAGGCCTGTAAGCAACAAAATAGAACATTCCTTATGTTAAAAGCTCTTTAGTTTTTGCTATGTAGTGACTTTGAGTTTAGGTTTTCAGGGGAGGGCAATGATTTACTTAGTTACCTATGATATCAGTTTGGCTTTTTAGTTTTTTAACTGTTGTGTACTCTCCTTTCGTGATACCCCCATCATTGCCAGTTACTATTGCCCTCAACTTTCAAATTCTACCTCTGCTTGCTACTGGGTATTAAAGTAGATAGATTGTTTTAATGTGCTCGGGCTCTTGCATGTTGAGAGAATACTAATGAAAATGATAAATTATGGTTTATATTTGTACACACCTGTGGTTTGACCAAAGTTTACTTGTTTCATCTGTGATTTAAAAGTGACTTCTAGTTCCAAAATCCTAAGAGTTATTTCTTTAAAATGATGTTTAGCAAAGTCAGGAATATGGTAAAATTTGTCAGAAGAACCCCACGCTAGCAGTAGCAATCTTTTCTGCTTATTTGTGTCTATATATACATCAAGGCGTGGAAATTCAGGCCCCCTTTTTTGGATTAAGTGTTAACTAATAACTACCATTAACTTCACTGATAGATTTTGTAATCCTTTGGCTCGGAATATGATTCTGCACTTGATTTTACAATTTCGTGTGGAAAGCATATATGAAATATGCACTAACTAAATTAAAGAAGAGAAAGTACAAAAATAAAAAATAAAAACTCAGCTGATTTATACAAATTGAGTATATTAACACTACTGTGCTGTAACATCCTATGCTACTCTGGTAGTGATATGAACTTAACCAAACCACAAGTCAACTAAATTTGTACTACTGACTTAGTTATATGTTTTTTTATGTCAAACATGAGTCTTCTACATTAACTTCCGCTATTTAGCATTGTCTTGTGATCTTGTACTTTCATTATTCTAGAGCGTCCGACAAATCAACAACCCCTTGATTGGCCAACAAGAAAAAGAATAGCATTGGGATCAGCAAGGGGTCTTTCATATTTGCATGATCATTGTGACCCAAAGATTATTCATCGTGATGTAAAAGCTGCAAACATACTGTTGGATGAGGAGTTTGAGGCTGTTGTTGGGGACTTTGGGTTGGCTAAACTGATGGACTACAAGGACACCCATGTTACAACTGCTGTACGGGGCACAATTGGGCACATAGCACCAGAGTATCTATCTACTGGTAAATCTTCAGAGAAAACAGATGTCTTTGGGTATGGTATAATGCTTCTGGAGCTAATCACTGGACAAAGGGCTTTTGACTTGGCTCGTCTTGCAAATGATGATGATGTTATGTTGCTGGATTGGGTATGTTGACTGTAAAAGCATATCCTTGTGTTTTTGTTAATTATATTTACCTTTACTGCTGAATTTTATGCAACCTCTAAGTAGTTTTTTTTTTCTTTTCAATACTACCCACATGATGGCTTAGGAAGAGTAATTATGCCCGTAGATGGTAAAGGGAATGAGAAACATTTCATTTTTGCCTTTTCCTTTGTCAGCACTTCTAATTTTGATTTCTTATTGTGTTTCAAAGTACCTTCACTTTATTGTTTATTTTTATTTAAAGGGATATGTATGACATCAAATGTAACATACTGGGTCTTGCAGGAGAAAGCAAATTTTGTCTGACAACACTTTTTGAGTTCGGGCTAGGAAAATTAGATTAAGGTTAATGATGCCATTACCAGCTGTCAGTACTGAAACTGAGTTATTGCCTTTATAATCTGATTTAGGGAAGAAACATTAGGCTATGCCTCTAATTGGAAAGAAGGATTAGCATGATGTACTAATTTGAAGTGTGCATTCGTGATCTTCCATGAAACAATCACAAGTATTTGTTTATAGTCCATGTTACTTGTTGACAATTGACATGAATTTCATTGTTGACCACTGATTGCTTGTGTCTGTGAATGCATTTTTTTTGTAGTAATGTCATGTCCAAATCTGACATAGCTGAGTATTTTCACAGGTAAAAGGACTTCTGAAAGAAAAGAAGCTAGAAATGCTGGTCGATCCTGATCTCCATAGCAATTACATTGATGCTGAGGTAGAACAGTTAATTCAGGTTGCACTGCTTTGCACACAAGGTTCCCCTATGGACCGGCCAAAGATGTCAGAAGTAGTGCGAATGCTTGAAGGTGACGGCTTGGCAGAAAGATGGGACGAGTGGCAAAAGGTGGAAGTTCTACGCCAGGAAGTGGAGCTAGCCCCTCATCCCAATTCTGATTGGATTGTTGACTCAACTGAAAATCTACATGCAGTGGAGTTATCTGGTCCAAGGTGACTTTGGCACAAAAGTAAGTTAAAGGGAGAAAATATAATTATTTATGACATTTTTTCAGCTATATTAGTTTTCTTTCACTCTTATCCTTTCCTGATTACATGTCTCTCCTGTAAGTCAAGTCCACTGCATTGTATTCATTTACATTTGTGCATACGGGTTACTTTCTTGAGTTACTATGTGTATCATCTTCTGTAGTTTGATGAAGTGAAATTTACTTAGATCAAACACTTGCAGCTCAATTCTGTGCTCCATCTTTCATACCTTTTTTTTTTTTTTGTTAATCTGCTATTTATACTTTATAATTTTGACGAGCATGTTTTGTAAAGTTGTGTGTGGTAGCAGACTATCCCTCCACCCTCATGGACAAGGTGTCATATTTACATGGATCCTTTGGCTTGACAAGTGCTTGCTATAGATAGATATCATTCGTATTTCTTCATCATGAGCCATACATCCGTGTAGGATGATTGGTGAATATGATGATCTTGGTGTTTCTTTGCCTCGCAGGATAGTTGTTTCTTAGGGGCTCTGCATATCCCTATTGAAATATATTTTTTTAAGAAAAAAGCATTTTAAATACTTTTTTAAAAAAAATTTCATGTTAACAATTGGCTTTCTTTTCTCTCTATATTTTTGGCTTGCCTGATTTCTTGCTATAAAAAGTCAATTTATTCATCTAGGCTCTTCATCATCCTCGATTCATTGTATATATTTATTTACTTGATTTTCTGTACCTTCCATTTTATTTTTCTTTTTTACCATGTTAGTTTATATTTTGTTTTTTTAGTTCTCAATCCCAATCTTATTTCTTTGTGCCGGTGTTTGTCACTTTTTTATAGTGTCCATGTACCCTTCATTCTTCATTTCATCACTATTGATCAATTATTTATATTTGCTTCATGTTCATAGCACAACTTTTATTGAACGATCTTGATTAATTTTATTAGCAGTATGTTATGTTTTGTATTTTAATTGATTTGTAGGTTTCATAGCTATTTTTGATTAATTATATTATATTTGCTTGAACTTAGTTAGAAACTTAAATAATAATAATAAGGTAAAGGTTCGTGTTATCATATAATTATAAACTATCATATAACTAAAAATTCTTTACTTTTGCGATTGTTATTTTAAAAGTTATATTTAAAGTGATTTCTAATTTTTTTACAGTAAAAATCTTTAGATCAATAGTTTATCAAAATTAAATTTATTACTTCATAAGCATAGTTCGAAAAATGAACTAACTCGCCTAACTGGAATAATTGGGAATCGCTAATCAGCACTCTAACTAGTTTAGTCCACCATCAATCAAATTTTTAAAAATAAATAACTAAGTAAAAGATATGTTAATTTTTCTTCATCAGATGCTAAGTAAAATAAATCATGTACAGAGTACAAATAATATAAAACAGTTTTATATTGTTATTATGCTGTTAATAAAAAACATTACGGTTAATATGACATTTAAAATAATTATTATAAAAATTACCAAGTTTAGTTCATTTAAATTGCAGCTTAATTAATTACTTTGCTATAATACCCAAACATATACCGATTGCAGTAGCTATAAAGCTGCCTTGCATACAACATTGCATAAACTTCACTACTATATTGTTTGAAGTAATAGTATTTTTGATTCAATAATGATTCTCCTATTGGAGGCCTTGTGTGCATTAATAATGAAAAATTCTATGGGTGAAAACTTAGATGCTAATTCTATAGGTCATTATACGAATCAACAAGTTTACGGACTGTCTTAGCATCTAATAGCAGGGGCAAGGAATATGGTGGTTCTCATGACATCATGAAATTTTTGGATGACTTGATACTCTAAGCAAAGGCACAATAAAAAAATCAGAAACATAATAGGACACGTCCAACACTTGTAACAGCCTACTGGGTTTCGAAAACTCATTAGGATATGCTTGGATTGCTGTTAAAAATATGTTTAGGGTAGAAAATGCAAAAACAAATTATTTTGCAAAAGTACGTTTGGCATTCAAGTTATCCAAACATGCACTTAATTACATGTTGAGTCTCAACCTTTTAACACTACAAAGTGTAGCTTTGGAGTCAAATATGCATGTTCATAAAAAATTATGTGAATCCAAACATTCGGAAGAGAGATCCACAGGGATGGAGAGAGGAGCCAATTAAGAATGAGGGAAGGTTAGAGTTTCATAGGATTAATTTTAATGAAATTAATTTTAAACTATTAAATGAGATTGATTAAGTTAGTCTAAACCATATATTTGCATTACTGTGTGTTTTTCATTAAAAGATGTGAGAATTAATTTAACTTAATTAATTAATGGCGTCGTCAATTGAATGGGGATCTGAAAGAGAACAAGATCCTTTTGTGTCTACTATTTATGTTCAGATATGGGTTCACTTCACAAGTGTAATATCTAATGACCATAATTTTACGTAGAATCCAAAATAATAAACATCAAAATTGTGTATTTGATTCGGCTTAGTTTGGAAAATAATTATTATTTAAAATTAAACCAGTTTTCTTTTTTTGCCAAAAGAAGTTATTCCCGGGCGTGAATTCACCTGTATGTCTTATTTTATAGTAACTAAAAAAAAAAACGACTAACATATTTGTGACAAAAATAGAGTTTAGAACTCAAGTAGTTAATGCTTCTATCGAAGACAGGAGGAAACCATAAAAAAAAAAAAAAAAAAATACCCCATTAACAAATAAGTATATTTAGTTTTTCGACCATAACCTTAAGGACAACTTCAAAAGGGATGTGCTTATTTTATTTTTACTTATGTCATTAATAAGATTTTTCCATTGAAGTTGAGTGCTTATCAAGCACTCCTCAAGAAGCAGATGCTTAAATAAGCGTCGGTTCATATCTCTTTTTACCAAATTATATTAAATAATTTAAAGAAAAGCTATTAATACAAAAGCAATATAATAAAATATAAAGATATAAGGTTAGTTGTGAGACTTATTAAGGTTTTTAGAATTGTTTGGTTAAAGAAGTGGATTGCTTAAATTATAAAAAGTAAATATGCATCAGTGTAATGGTAAGTCCCATTTAAAAATCTCAAAAAGTGGGAAAGAAAAAGTGAGTTCCCGAGATAGACATGACCTAGCAACAAGCAATTAATACTGTTTCAGTTTACATGCTTGAAATTTCGTACCAAGCATAATATAAGAACCTGGGTACTATTGACAAGAGGCCTTTCCACCTTGGGTTTTTAATTTTTCGTCACAAGCATGCAAGCCATTTTACAGGTTTTGTATATTTATCCTATATGAAAATTTGTCTGTCAAAAGAGACATCATACAATCAATATCTTGCTTTTCTCCCTAATATATTACTCCGCCCATCACCCATTATACTAAGAGTGGTTGAAATTCACATAAAAATCTCACTGGTTTGGTAACAGAATTCATCAAATCGGAAATAAGACGCATTCACATAAATATGGCATTATAAGACACTTTTTTTTTTTATCCAGAATAATTGCATTTTAAGTTTACAAAAATACCATTAATGTTTTTATTTTTAAATAAAATATCAAATTATTTATTTCAATTTTATATTTTAACAAATATTATTGTTTTAAAAGACTTAATAACATATTTATTGAAATTAAAATAATAACAATAATATTTTAAAAAAATAAACTTATAATAAATAATATTTTTTTTTAAATATTTACTTTTCTAAATTTGTGTAAAAAAAAAAATAATATGTATTGATATGACATAAAACAATGCAGATGAAGTGGCGATGGTTAAATAGGTAGCAGTGGACATGGTAATTAACAAAATGTAGATGTGGACCACGTTCCATCAACCCATCATAAGATTTTGCATCAGCTCCTAGTATTATATTGCATCTTGTTTAATTAAACCTCCCTTAACTACTTGAAACTCGGTATCACAAAACTTGGCAAAGTTACCTTTTCAATTATCAAATTTAAAACCCATAACATAAATGTCACAAATACAAGCCACACCAAAATTTTAAGAGAAATCAACCACACTGCAGATCTGCTTCAGGTAGCAGTTCATCATGACACTTTCACCATACTCGTGCAAAAAGGTATATACAAAGTGCCTCTTTTTTTTTTTTTTTGTTAAGATTGTGAAGGTAAAGACCAATTTCTGACCCAATCTGACAGAGTTGCAACATTTCTACTAATGTCTGCAATATTATCACTCTTCATTGCAATCACTTTCTCCTCAGAGTAACTTTCTTTAGCCTCCTCAAGCAGAACCTGGAAGATTTCGCATTCAATATTGTTCGAAAGCTTTGAATCATTGTACCCCCTGTCACATATAAGGGGAAAGTTTATAATGAAACCAATAATATAGGTAGCAAAATCAACGTTCAATAACAAAAACGAGTGCTTCCATACCTCCTACTCAAACGGTCATACAAAATGGTGTTATCAGTTTGAAGTACAACCACACAATCAAACCAACGCTCAGGAAAGAAATCACAGCCATGGTAGTCTACAATGTTTCCTCCCTCTTCCATAACATCCTCAAGTTCATCACAGACCTACAGAATCCATGCAAAATTAGTCATAAAACCTAAAAATGAGGCAACATACACATGAAGACAAGAAATGTGTGAATGATGAGGATAGTATTAAAATTATTCCATGTAATTTAACATCACATAAACCAGATCCCGGTAGCAGTTCAGCATCAAACTAAAATATCTTGACACATAATTGGACAAGTAGATTCTTAATACTAGATAACAAAGGGGCTTCCAATTTCTTTTGGCAATGCAAAGCCCTAAGAAATTACAACTAAATGTACATAACCAACAGCATTAATAAACAACAAAAGAAAAACTCAGAAGAAAAATTATATTCAGTTTGTACCACTGGAAGTTCAACATTTGTATGCACTATGGTAATAATTTCAATCAAGAGTTGTTATCAAGAATGGAGGAGGGAAAGGTGTAAGTACAACTAACGGGGTTAGACATTAGAGGAGTAACAATAAATGTCAAGGATACGTTGCCCAGGGGACAGGGTCTGTAAAGTGTAGGACCTGAAACACTCCTACTTTAGGAAATTACTTTCACCAAACAGCTGTTTAGAAGAGTCTAAACTTTTCCCAATACCTTCAGGCTTCAACCCCAACCTCATTAGTAATCTCCCAAGAGAAATTAGAAATCGATCCAGGAACATTATAGCATTAAGTAGCATGCACCTTTGCTACCTATCACAGGAACCATGACATAGTCTCCAATTTTATGCTTAATATACCTACCACCTCAACTTTTGGCAAGGATGATCATCATTTAGTTATAGTTTGAAATCTGTTGATCTACTTCTACACATCCTTCAAACAAAATGAACTTCATCAAAATCCATGTGCGGCCATGAAAGGATTTGGATATAATTGAGATGAGTAAAATAAGTAAGGATGTATCTATCATTCATTTGAATTAAATTACCTCACTTTAAATCACCGGTGTATACATTCTTGCTTACTTTCTTGTTTTATACATCTCACTTTAGAGGAACTAAATCCCAAACAAAAAGCAGACGGGAATGAGCCTAAGCATATAAATTGGTATCTTACCAAGTCTTCATTAAGAACATAACAATCAAGCTCATCATCCCATCCATCATGCAAGTTCTTTTCTTTGACTAATTCTCCAATATTGATGTGCCGGAGCTGGGTGGCTTCTGCTAGAGCAGTGCACACAGTTGTCTTTCCTGTCCCCGGTGTACCAGTCACCAGAATGTTTGGCTTCTTCCTCTTGCCATTTCCTTGCACCATAACTGCAACCTACAGCAACCAGCAGACATTTTCACTGTTTTGCATTGCGCAGTTATCTATTATAAAGATGACCATAGGCCTTTGATAAATGATACTACAAATCTCATCATCACAAGAAATTGTTAGGTTTTGGTGCGACTGTGAAAGTGAAACAACACCGTGTACAACAAGGCTATTTTCAAATTTATTCTTCAATCCATACTGCGATGTCTTTTCTCTTCCTATTTGTTCCAGTTCTGTTTCTGCCTCTGCGCTTACATCCTAGAATCATCCTCTCCACTTGCTAGGGTAAGGCTGCATACATCTAAACCCCACACCCTACGCCACCCATTTGTTCTGGTTCTGTTTCTCTAATCCTCTCAAGGCATTTTAAAGTCTACCCACTGAAATCATAGAGTACTAGTAGTTTGATCTTTTGAAAGCCTCAAGTCTTTAACAAAAACAAAAAAATAATTCCAACACAATGAACACGGTTTTGTGATTTGGCAATAGACTGACTAATAGCATAACACTAATAGACTAATTCTATGTAATTTCTCATCACCAACACCAATAAATGACATATAACATGACCCTCCTTAAAGTGAAATACAGGAAATTTCAATTAAAGCCAGTATACCTGCATGTATCACTTTTCCTATAATTTTAAGTATTATGCATTAGTATTCTTTGGCTCAAGAAAATTAAAAAAATGGATCTAAACATAGTTCCAGAATTCTCTAATAAACCTATACCAAATTGTCTATTGTAAAAATTGACGATCAACGTAATACACGAGTCGCATACCTGGTAAATATGGATCTTCAGAACATTATTAAATTAACACTGACTCACCATTCCAAAATGTAATTTATTGTTTTTTTTTTTTCATAAACTCACTGTGACTCTCTGATATCCATAATAAACTTACAGAAATTATTCATTCACTACTTTGATTTACATGAAACAATTCCTGGAAAGCACAAAAACGTGGTTCTCAAAATCAATATCACGCTATGAAGCATCTTTGAAAGTCGATAAACACTGGACGCATCAATTGCTCGTGAATTGTTGGTAAAGATAAAACGAGGGAGCGAGGCGAAATTGGTAATTTACCGAGTTTGGGATTGTGAGAAGAAGAAGGTAACTATGTTAAGCATTAAGGTGAACTTACGGAAGTGTCTGTGGATGAAACGAAACGGCGTCGCGGAGGCAGCTTCCGTCGGGTTCTCCTGCTTACAGCAGCAGAGGGGTGCTAGTTAGGGTTCAGCTTCAGACTTGAATTACTCCTCGTTCTTATTTTATAACTGTTTTAATTTTTTATAACTGATATTCTAGAAAATACCCTTGTCTATAATAAAAGAGTAAATATTACATGTTACCACGCTATAAAAGATTTTTACAAAAGTTTTAGGTTTAAATATCAATTTATTTTTTTTAAAAATATTTTTTATTTTAATTATAAAAATTTTAACATTCAAAATCATTATTATATCATTATTTAAAAAAATAATAAATATTAAAATCAAAATATTATTTTATATTAAAAATTAAAATAAAAATTAATAATATTTAGATAATCAAAATCATTTTTTAAAAAATAAAATAAAAAATATTTTATTTTCAGAATCAATTTCAGTTTAAATCAAAATAATTTACATACTTAAATTTTAAAAAATATATACATAATATAAATTAATGACCATTTAATTATAAATTATCATATATAATAATTTTTATAATAATTATATTTAAAATTATATAAAATTATTTTTTATTTATTTTATTTTTCTCTTTATTACCAAACAAACAAAACATAAACTTTAAAAATTATATCAACAATAAATTTTAATAATAATATAAAACTTTTTACCTTTACAACGCATAATTTCAAATTCAGCAAAATATTTAAATTTCTAAACATATTTTCAATAACTTCTAGTATTTAATTTTTCTGATAAACTAAAGATTCTAGAATTAAATTTTTAAAATACATTTATAGCACTTTAATAAAATTTAATATCAAAACATATTTAAAATATTTTTTTAACAGTCTTTTACAAATTTAACTAGCAATTGTGGATAAAGTAATTTTTTTTACTAGTCACTTCCAAAATTTTAATTACGATGTAAACATCGACTTATTCATTTTATTTAAATATAAATAAAATTAAAATAATAATTACAAAAAATAAAAAATATGAGTAATAAAACAAGGATGATGTAAAAGCAACCACTTCCAATGACCCAAATTTTATATAGACATCAGATAGTTTGTGCAAGTAGCATGCATTCTATGGTAATGCAGCCAATATTTTAGTTTATAAAGTATTAAATAAAAAGTATTAGTTAGGTCATTCAGATTGGAGAGAAGTATTTTCTTTTCAGAAAAAATAATCACAATAATGTCTTCATGTGTATAGGCACAACTTGAACTACGAAAAAAAAAATTAGAAGAAAGGACGTCCGCTACCATTATCCAATAATTTCGAGTGTATGTCAGCAATAAGATGTGTCTTAAAAGAATCAGTGACCTTGACAAGATCTTTGCTAGTCTATTCTCTGCTGCAATATTTTGAACCCTTTTAAGGGATAAGAGATTTGGAAAATTAAGAAAAAATTCTTGTCAAACTATGCATATCAATCAGATTTGGAAAGTTATGAATAATTTCTTGTCAAATGATGCACATGTAATAAATTTGGAAAGAGACATGAACAAGAAGGCTAATAGTTACAAATTACTCAAAAAATCATGAAAGAAACAATTAAGTGATATATTCCACACTGTAACATGCCACAATATTACAATACTTACAAATGAAGTTCTGAATGCATTATATGTCTAATATCCTCGGGTGACCTAACTCGTACGTATATCTGCTGTCTTGCTATCCTTGAAACAAAAAATTATAAAGAAAAATGAAGCTGAATGCTTTTATTCCAACACTAAAAGATTTCTACACTCATTGCATCCCAGCCACAAACAGTAACGCTTCTGAACCAAAGCAATTACATAATGGCAGTGGCAGTGGCCGCCATTATGCAAAGCCAGCCTTAGTATTTAGTATGTAGACAGCAAAACCAGGGATTGAATGCTCTTTGAAAATATAACAAAAATAAAGTACTGACTGCAGAAGTATAAAACACACTCATAAGCAAGACTTGAGAGTCATACAAGGAAATGTGTGGCCGGATAATAATTCTCCATCACAGATCATGAGGTGCACGGCTATTATCTGAATGAGTCTGAGATCCAACGTTAGAGTTTTGAGAGGTAAATAAGTTGGGGTATGAGAAGTATGAGTCGTCGTCCATTGAAGGTAATCTCTTAGGCTGGTGACTCGAGGATTTGTCATCCAATACATGATCATTGGGTAGGGAAGAATCAAAATCTTCCTTGAGTGTGTCAAAAGAAGGAAAACTTGATGAATGAGAGCCTGGGGAAGCATAATGGCCTTGGTGATTTGCAGCATCGTTTCTATTATGGACATCAGAGTTACCTGCAGGATTTTGTGCAGTTAAACGCTTTTCTATTGTTGGAGATTCATTTCCACCACTGGCATAAAATGGGTTCTCAGAGCTGCTGTCTGGTACATGTTCGCTACTTCTCTTCTTAGTTAGCTCATTAATTCGGACTTGAGCAAGGCTGGCTGCTGTGCGAGCTGCAGCTGCTGCACGTTCAGCAGTTTCAGCAGCAGCATGGGCTGCAGCCAACACATCCTGTAAGTCCATATTGGCTTCAGATTTTGTGCTTGATAAGGAGGGAGGTGAATCACTATGCTTTGCAGAGAATGATACTGATGGAGGGGAAATGAATGGGACAAACTGTTTGTTCTCTGTTTTACCAATTGAAGTATGGGGTTCGTCTTTGTGAACTGATGATCTATCTTCAACTTGCTCCTGCTTTTCATCTGCAAAATCTCCAGAATGTCTTGGTGAATCAAGATCAACGTCAAGGGGTTCCATGGTCAGGGGTGTAACTATTTCTGGAGCTGTGGCAACATTTGCATTTGGCCGCACCGATGCCTTTGGAACTTCAGGAAATTCTAACGTGTCAAAGCCAGAATCAGAATCCGCCTGTTCTTCATTGTATGTATCATGAACGGAGTACATCTCTTCATTGTGTTTTTCGTCAGGAAGGGGCAACTTAGACCCACTGACAAATTGGGTGGGGCCATTCTGACAAGGAAAGGACATGTAGTGTAAGACAATGGTGTGTGAAAAACAAAATTTACCATATTATGGCCAGTTCCCGCGCCCCCCCTCCCTCTTCTAGTTAGTCACCAAAGCCTAACACTTACCAATAAATCTTCATGTTTTTTAAAGAACTCAGTTTCGGAAGCTGCTGGATCCCAATCTAAATCATGCTCGACAGCAATTTCTTTTAGAAGGTTCAGTTTCTTTTCTGGTGAAGGAGCACGAATTGAAAGCAGCTCTATTAACTGCAATTGAAATTCACATGGAGACTGTCATACAAGAAAATGGCTTTCTGTATAAAATGTTTTATCACAAAAGAAACAAAAAGTTTGTATAGCATGAAAAATTCATGGAACCTGGCGATTAACACCACAGTCTGGCCTGAGCTCAGTTGCAGCAGATAAAAATTCCTTCCCATATTTGGCAGCAAATAGCATCTGAACCTGCAACAACTCTGGCAAATCTGCACACCTTGGTGCGGCAAAACATACACTAGATATGGCTTCCTTCAAGTCAAGGGGACATTCTCTGAAGAATATTGAGAACATTGATACATAGTTTGAGAATTGTTGACATTTTATACTATGGTTATAATAATGATCAAAGTCTTAATCATAACATACACTTATGAAAAATAACATAATGACCTAAACAACGTTAAAAATCCATTAAACACTTTTTTGGACTTGTCATGCTTTCAAAAAGTTAATGATGACAAAATTCTTAGCCTGTCCAATGATACTGATAGCAACTAAAACCTATATGATGTTAGAATAGAATTGACAACTATTAAGGAGTGGATCTGTAACTGTTCAGCTCAATATAACTTGCTTTTGATTAAACATCTTGACAAAATAGTTAAAGGCAAGTTTTTTTTACTTTGCAAAAACCTCGCAATGGTTATCAATTGAGTAAGAATCTGACCAAGTACTCTAACGATGTATAGGTATTGAATATTCAATCAATGACAAAGTATATGCATGTTTCTTAACAATGGATATTTTCTTTCCAAGTTTGACTCCCTTATTACTTCATTTGGTGGGTAAGCATGCCATGGAATCAAAGGAGCTAATTTCCAAATATAGCAATACAATAACAACAATAAAATAATTAAGGAGCAGTACTGCACTCGGACGAGAAGCATAAAAATTTATAGTGAAGCAACAACTGTGATGCTGCTATCTGGAATTTTCCTTTTGTTGGCACTTCACCACCCAAACATCAAAGAGCATCACTAATTTTATAGTTTCCAGTAGATTTTTCATTTGAGTCTCATAGGCACTGTCAGACTGTAATCACAAAATTGTGCCCCAAGCATTTATCAATTTAATTAAAGTGCCACTAACTAAGGTCTCAACTTAGATTAGCTTCTAGCTTGTGAGAGCTTGTCAATTGAGATAAGTATTTGATTTCTAACTGACAAAAAAGCCTTTTAAATTTATAGGTGCAAAGGGCTAGATGAGAGAACTTCTTAAAAGCTTGAGGTGTATAAATTTATTTTTAACTTATGCGAGAAGTTCAATCCAATTTCCCTCCTTAATTCATTTAATTTTCTTATCCTATAAGTGCTTAATGAGAAATTTGTTCAAACTAGTTTTAAATCATATTACACCTTGCACAAATTCAATGTTCAAGAACACGAAGCTAAACACTACTTAAACATTTAAATAAGTTTCACCAAATCAAGGGTTAAGCTGATACGAATCCGAGTTAATGGATCGAAATGATACAAATCCGAGTTAATAGATTGTCTTGAAAATAGGTAAAAAAAATGGAATTAAGAACTTGACTCTAACCGCGACCTGCCGATAGAATCAAGATTATGGAACTTAACTCTAACTGTGACCTGCTGGCAGAACCAAAGTTATCAAATAAGCGTTACCCTAACCGCAACCTACCGGTAAAACCAACACTGTAAAGTTCTTTAACTTAAGAACAAAAGGAAAACTCTCACAAAAGAGAAAACATTTAATTCATTCAAATCTCTTCTGTTTCTTTTACATAGGTTCCTGTTTATAGGAAATTAGAAAAAAAAATAACAAGAAATAAATCCTAAACAGATCCTAAGCAAAACAAATCATAATCTTATTTGAAAAGATAAAATAAGATTATGACCATATTAATAAAAAATAAACATTAAAATAATATATCCTAATAATAAATGCTAAATATCTCCTTTAATTGCTTATCATTTTTTAGCCATGATCTTCATGTAGGTATGAGACAATTTTTAGATTGAGTTTTGTTAAGTTCATATCATAAGTTCTCATGCTAGATGAATAATGAATTTGTGCAATGACAAAGAAATAGAATTGAGAGAGATTGAAACAATGTACTGAAGATATTCATCATTACTTCTTAGTTTACTACCAAACAGTCCATCAAACAAAGTGGCAAATAGTCAAATACATCATTTAATATAGGTCCTACCAACAAAACAAATTGATCTTCCCCAGTTACTGTTTAGTCAGATATGTAAAACATGGTAACAAATTTTTGTGATATTCAGTTGAATAACATACCTATAGTTTCATCAACACTACATTTACAAATGACTAGCCTGGATGCAAAAATCACTTTGGCATATCACACAAATTCATACAGAATCTAAGTCAGTCAATCAGAATTCTATTTCATATCTAGACTACCTTTGAGATTCAATTATTGGAAGGCGAACAGCAATAAGTTCACAAAAGAGTTCAATGATTTCTTGAGCAGCCATCATGTTCTCCTCTCTTATAATATGCTCTACCTGCACAGATGACCACATCAGCAACGGTGCTACTAAAGAAAATTACCAAAAAGATTTTCTTTAGGTCCTTAGCCATTGGTTTAAAATTCTCAAACAGAAAAAATGCAACACTAAACATCCAATGAAAGGTTTTAAAAATCGGCCAGCGACCATGATTTTGGCTGTAACGTCAATATCATTGCAACCTGACCACAATCATGGTCGCATAGGTCACGTTTGTTCACAATTTCCTGCATTATCAAGAAAAATGAGGAAACCACAACTACAACTGCTATTTAAGACCTTGGTCCTGTGCAAATCAGGTTTACCCTAATTCGAGCCGTGGCTTCTTGGCCAGTCTCAAGTAGCTTGGCAATCTCACGCCGCATGTTCTTCAATTGAATCTCTCTTCTGTTTCTTAGCAGCTTTATACGCGGAATTGTCAGTTTCAGCAGTGTCTTACTGAAAGTACGAACATTGGTAAATAAATCACTTACAGATAAATTAAACACCAAAAAAATTATATTAGTAGTAAAAGAAACACCAAAATAGAACAACTGTCCAGATGAGCTATTGCAATAAACATAGTCTTTTCAATCATACTGAAACACAGTCCTCATAATTCATATATGAACAAATAAACCATAAGAAAAAGAAAAACAGAGAATAAAATACACAGTTACTTAGTAAATGAAGAAAAGGGAAAATTCAATATAAACTAAACCAAACAACAGTTCAACAAGTCTAATTGATGCACAGTGTCAAATTCAGCTATTAAATTCATTTCAAAGCATATAAAATATACAATCCCAAGAAGAAAATTAAAGCCTAGATTAAATACAAAATCAAACAATATAAATAAACAGTACCATTTGGCAGCCTTGAAACCTTTGTTGAAGATGGAATCGAACATGGCCATGGTGCGGGTTTCGATCAGAATCAAACCCTAAATCACAGGAAAACAAAAACCCAGAAACCAAAAATCGAGGATTGCAGTGAGTTTTATTGAAAACAGCTTGGAAATTTAAGGTTTCGATTTTTTTTTAATTTAAATTGAATAAGAAAGAGAAAGAAAGGTGGGGTGATTATGCATCAAAGATGATGAAAAACAGAGAAAGAAAAACAAAATTATATGTGATGTACCCTCTGGGTCTTCCTTAACGAGGAAGGATTTTGATTTCTGAAGAAGGATCGATGAAACTGGACTAAATTTAAAAAAAAAAAATTTCTCTCTGTTTATATTTGTCTCTGAAGTATTCAGTCCGCGTGGGTGATGTGGAATTATCTGTCTGAGTTTAATTTGCAGTAAGTATATACTCTCAGTTTATTAAAAATTATATAGGTATCACTTTTAAATTAGCTAGTATTTTACTAAGTATCATATATAAGATATATATTTATTTTATGGAACTAAAATTTATAATAAATATATTTTTAAATATATAAAATATATTATAATTAAAGTTTACAATAATAAATAATTTTAAATATATATATATATATTATTTTAAATTTATGATAGATAATTTATATTATGATATGAAGTTATTTTTAATTGAAAAATATTTAAGTTTAGTTTAAAATTAAAAATGAAAATGATAAATTAAAAGAAATATGATATTAAGAAGATTTTTAAAAAATATTCTTGTTAAAGAAAATCTAAAAAAATGTTTTCTTTGAACTGTAGTTCCTAAAATTATTCTTCTTCAATATAGATATTTTTATTTATTCATAGAAAGGATAAAAGATTATTAAAAGTGTTTATAATTTTATTATATAAAACAAATTACGTATTATACTAAAATAGACTATTAATAATAATAGGACATAATAAGTTTAATGTTTTTTATATTTATTTTATATAACTTAATATTTCATTTTTTTAATCTTGTATATTGCAGTTTTGATTTGAGGGTTTGAATCTTGAATCCTAACACAAAGTAAATTGTTATTTTTCATAGATTTACATGATTAATAGGTTGTTTGATGTTGATTTGATTATTAATAGCCTAAAGGGTCATTTTTGGATTATTCATGGTGCATTAAACTAATTAAGTGATCATTAATTGTCCTAAACAAACATATTTCATGAAAATTGTAATATATAAAATTATAGTCCACAATAAGCATGCCTTTACATATTGAGTGTGGGTGCAAATTGCACCATGCATGAGTTAGGTGTGCTACGTGTGCCTCTTCACAAAACTTGGGTTTGATGTTCAATACTTATGTGTTAAGGATACCAAGGTGATGCAAGGCCACATTAAGTGCATACACCTCTAGAAAACAAGTTTGGAGCCCTCGCACTACCATGCTAAGCACACCCTTACCCACTAAGTGAGAAATCCTAAAATACATATGTTTGTTTCACTTTTCATTCATATAACCAATATTTTTAAGGTTTAAATGATTGCATGAGAATATATGTATATGTGTGTATATATTGATACATGAATTTTAAACAATCACCATTCAAGAAAAAAGGAAAGTAACCCCTTTAAACATCAATGGAAGATAAAAAAAATTAAGAAAGAAATGCATGCAAAAGACTTGAGATACTCTTTTTTATTGATAAGTGGAATTTCATCACTTTTTATCCTCAAATATATGGTAAAAGGCTAGGAATATAAATACAAGGTCATTACATAAAAATAAAGGATACTCCTTAAAAAGTTTGAGCTTAATATTTTGTCATAGGACAAAAAAAAAGAATAATATTAAGCATGCTAAAGTAAATGTGTAAGTTTATGTTTATGGTTATGTAAATGTTTAAATGGTGTTCTCAAAATTATATCAGTGATCAATTCAATTAAAGTGTTGAGTCGTTAGTTGCACTAGTAAGTCACTAGTTGAAATGCATAAATTAATATAAGTGACACAAAGATTATAATATACATGTATGTGTGTGTTTATGTATTATTTTGTGCATGTATTTTACAAATAATTTTGATAGCTTAAGTAGTAAGCCCAATGTGCATAAGACTTTTAAGACCAAGGTTTGATTCTTAGAGGTGTTATGTTTATATTTTCTTTGGTTTGAAGTAGTCTTAAGTGAGACATTGCCTAGGTCGTGCAAAACAATAACTTTTCAACTTTTGATTTGAAACATGTGTGAGACACTAGGTCATATACACAACATTTTTCCACTCTTTTAATTTAAAGCATGTGTAAGCCAATGTGTTTTGGACAATGTACAACAATAACTTTAACGTTCCATGAAAAAAATACTAATATCCATGAATTAGTTTGGGTTGCTAGTTGTCAGTTTGTTTATTTCTTTGAAAAATCAGTTAGATCACATTAATTTGATAAACTAATTCAAACCAATTTTTAAAACACTATATTTAAGTATACCTTTACAAATATGCTACATCTACGAGACATCTATTAATATTGTTGTAGATTTTAGTACTTACTGAAATATTGTGTCATTAGTTTAATTTACATGTTTTAGATTGAATAAGTAATAAAAAAAGATACATGACGACCTTGAAAGGTATTGATGTTTTAATGATTTTATATCTTAGGTTGGCTTTTAAAGTATAATATATGCATTCTTTTTACATGGATTATTTAATTAAGGGAATTCCTTTATACGTGTTGTTTTTAATATTTTTGTACAAAATAAATATTTATTTTATAAAATTAAAATTTATAAATAAATACTTTTAAATATATAAATTATATAATAATTAAAATTTATAAAAAAATAAATATTTTGTAATATATAAATTATATTTTAAATTTATGATCAATAATTTTATATTGTCATGTATTGCTATTTTTAATTGTTGATAATTTTTTAAAAGAAACATTAAAACTAAAGTTAGAACAAAAGATAATGAAAATGGTATATTGAAAGAGATAAATTAAGTCAAATTTTGATAATGGAATGATATTATTTTGTTTTATTTTTTTATCTTCACACTGTGAAAATAAATTTTAATATATTGTTTTTATTTTTAATCATGTTACTCATATTTTGTTTATTTTTTCTTTAGTTATAAGAATTCAAATAATATAGATTGAATAAATATTAAAATTTCATATTTTTTTTCACAAATAAAATACATAAAATTTGAGAATTGAATCACAAAAAATATTAAAATTTATATTTTTTTTATAAATAGAATTTGAACTTCAATTTTTTAGAATATTACTAAGATAATAATGGACACAAAAATAAAAAATTATTAGTTTTTTTATATGATGTTTTAATGATAAATTAAAAAATATAATGAATTAATGAATGCAACTTTTTTTTAAGTAAATTAATATCAAATAAATTGAAGAAAATAATCAAATTAAAAATAGAAATAATCAAATACAGTTAAATATAAAATCAAATA